>QNGE01000995.1:114620-195428 GCA_008508345.1 Paragonimus westermani
CGGAGCACATTCCCAAGTGGCTAGTGCAAACAATGTTTCAAGGCGGGTCAGCATACTAAAACTCGAACAGAAATCCGGCGTCTTCGATCGCCAAACACCTAATCGCAACAGGTCATGTGATTGACCCCGACACTTCGTTCACGGTCCCATTGCGCAATCGCGACCCTAGATTGTTAGCGTTCTCCGAGGCAGTGTTGATCAAGCGTCACGCACCTGCCCTTTGTTGGCAAAAGGTACTGGCGCAATCAATTTCGTTGCCGTGGCAGTGAAACCTGATTGCAACTAAGTGAAGTTCGTTCATTTCATTGTTTTGACGCTACGCGCTTAACCTATATAACCGAATGTTTTATGTAACCGACTGATGAGAATAAACGAAATGCTTGCATCTCGCAATGTATGTCTTCTTGCTGTCCTGATGAACTGCTAAAAGAATTGAATACGATATTCCGGACGATAATCTCTCAGTAATTATAAGGAATTCCCCACTTAAACATAATTTGCTCGGTCTGTCTAGGTGGTGGGAATTGAAAACGACCTCTCGAAATGGATTCATCTATTCTGAGCCAGTGAAGTATTTACAAGCCATAAGTTGTCAGTGACAATTATCCTACTGACAGACAACGCTCATAGTACCGGAAGTCACCCGTTCGATTTCTGCTCTACTATGCTGAACATTAAACCTAGGAAGTGAGGAATGTTCGGAAACAGTAGGAAGTCTACAAAACGAATCAATCGATCAGAACCAATTGTTCATAAATGGCAATCTGCCTTCCGATATGAACTAATTTAAACTCACTGAAGTTTGACAACAAACTACCAGCTTGACGTTACCAAAATGTTTCCGTCTATACAGGAAGCAGATCAGATTTATTAAGGACAACTGAAGTTTGCTAAAAAGCTATGCAGTGATGGTGGAAAGGCGGGAAATCTCAGAAAAAAGACACAAAGCAAGTTGTTGGGATTTCCACCCTTAAGTCTTCCTGATATGTACAGCCCAATGAGTTGCCTAAAGTTGATACCATATATACAAGAATGTTATTTCCGACTTACTAATCATATAACATCAGTTTTATGTAACCTTGGATGGCCAATTAAAATTCATGATATCATACGTTCTGAGAGATTAGTTGCACTACGTAAGTATGCAATACATTGATGCGCCAACAGAGACATCTACTTCTGATGTGCCAGATTCCTCACTTACTGGAACATACATTGGCATAAACTGCCTGACATGTACGAACGTTCAGATTGTGGAGTAACCACAAGTTCAAGCTGATACCATTTATTTTCCATTACGATCTGCTCATTTTGCGTGGAACAGATCAACTCTGTAGTGTTTTCTGGTTTTTAGATGTGCCATCCTTCTGGACTGCTGTTCACCGCATCACATGTTTTTGGAATACCTTGCTAACCTGTTCCGCAAATGCTGAGATATTCCTATCAGTCACAACGTTGCCTCGGAAGTTGATGTTGAAACGGAATTTTTCCTTTCTTACCTCTGTTGTTTATTTCCATTCATGTTTACACATCGTGTGACATTAGTTGTTGTTCATTCAACACTGAGAGAAGAGAGTGTGTGAAAGGATTTTTCATACATCGGGAAAATACTGTGAACTTGCGAGCTGATGACGTTTTAACTAACACTAGTTAATTGCAGCCTTTAAACCCGAGCAGACTTTAGTGAGGACTTTTTAAGAAGAAAATGTTTATCCGTTGATTAGGATTCGTGCGGTGTTACATCCCAGTGGTCATTATGATTATACCACGATGTCACATGACTCGCTTCACCCTTCGGCTTAGGGAAAATTATTTGGTATTATTTATGAGAATTAACATGACCTCAATTAGAATTTGGTTTTTCTCTCCGTAGTGTGACGAACAATTGGGGCAACAGTACTACCAAGCAAACACGAAGATTCACAGTAGCCGTCCGCAATAGATTCCACCACAATAAATCTACCGCATATTACAAGGAGATTCTCCCTTTTAATAACAGCAAATTCGATTCCTTCGGCGTGTCAAAAGAACGTTGCCAGGGTTATTCCACGATAACCACAAACGCGTGCGAGCAGAACGCGAAATGCACGAGGACGATGTGTGTGTTGATTTAAACAATAGACAAGTAGTTAATATGTATAATGAACATAACAGGCATGCAGAAACTTACACGGAAAAACGACGAGTTTACCAGACAGGTTTCTAATCACATCGCAGAACTGTCAACACAGCTTTGTATAACCCAACGGATTGAGTGCAATAAATTCCACCGATTAATGGCCCTCAAAACCATGATTCTTATAATGCAAAGCAAAGTTTTTTTGATAACTGATAAACGTGCTGCTGATTGTTTGAGGATTTTGATTTTCATACAGACCATACATCATTCACAACTGGTCGCATCTGTCCTATTCCCATAGAACTTTCAGTTAACCTCCTTTGAAAAAAGCACTAGACTGGGGTTTCAAGCTTATAGGACAGGATGTGGCTGAGGTTGCATACATGCTGATTCAGTCGTGCCTAATGTGAAGTCAGTGGCAAAGTGGCCAACACGGTCGTCTCATGAAAGTGTGATCGGAGTTCCAGTCCCGGCCGTGGTAAGAATGTGCACAACTGTCGAGCTGTTAAGTGAGCAAAACTCAAGTCCAGTGGTACTTTTTGAAAGAGACTGACTGGAAATTGGACAGCTTTGATCAGTTGGGGGTGATGTTCAAATCATATGAACTATTACAACGGTTGATCGGTTCCCAAGTTAGGCAATATTGCGATTTGGTTTTGCGTCCCCATCCGAATATTTACAACAATTGTTTTTTTTGTTCGACATTGTATTGAAGAGAAAATGTCGAGAAATAAAGATATCCTGCTAATTTTGACAAGTTGCAGCTGTGAACAATTTGTCAAACAGTGCAACTACATCGGTTCTATCTCGTTCGGGACACTGCTCGGGTGTTTTGCTGAGCACAGACAAAATTGCGACGCGATAAGATTAACCGACATTTGGATCTAAAGTCAAGTTAAGTTCTGACAAAACTTCAAGTATACTAATATTCGTACAAATACGACACAGAATAATATTTTTTTCGGGCCTTATGGAAATGTAGACCCGTACTAGCACCGAAAATTCAGTAGACCAGCTCTCCAAAACTTTGAACCAACAGATAACCAGGGTACTTATCGTCTCTGGTACCGTGTTCCTGTTCACAGTTCGTGTCCGAATTGGCGAATACGCTAAAATGGTTACCAATAGTGCCTTATTCTACTAACTTAGAAGTAGTTAGGGACAAGAAGTAACGAAATAAATTCATTATGTTTATCCGTTTTATGAACAATGATCAAGTTAACACAGCTGCTACTGAACGACCGGAAAAAAGGAGAATGATCCATACAGACATTTTGTTGAAACAATGCAGAACGTTTTACAATGCATCCGGAGTAATAAGTGTTTGTTTGCAAAATCGAATTTTGATGCGATTTAGCACAATATATGTTCGTACCAGTGAACAGAAACCCTCTATAAACCTTTTTGGAGTTATGCAGAAATCTAGGGCAACTATTAATGTAGCACACAAACGAAAGAACTTATTTAAATTTCATCTAAGTATAACGGACAAGTCGGTGTGGTTTGGTTGGTAGACACGCTTCGAATTTGAAGCGTTGATTATGCGGGCTGACGTTTGTCTGTTACTTTCAGTAAAACGTGGAGCTCTATATAAAACCTGCTTCGACAAAAACAGAGTAAAACAGCCGAACACCGATTGGAGTTCCTTATGGTCAGCCATGAATTTGTTCACTAGCAAACACCAAAAGACTATGGAATAGTCTACAATCAGAATACAAGGAACAAATGAGATGTGATACACACAGTTGTTGAGAACGCTATAAAACATCCGGTATGGAATTGCACGAAATATACTGCTATATAAAATGATGATAAACTTTTTAAAATTTTCACAGGCAGTACGCCATCTGTGTTGCACATTGCCATGGTCCTGATCTACGGTTCTTTATAGAAACATCCAACCTCTTACAAAAGGGAAACGGGAAACGTAAACAGTTACTCTCAAAAGGCTCCGACAAGTGTTACTGGGATTTTCAGCTTTGAAACAACAAACGTCTAAAGAAAAATGAGTAAATTTTTCATTTTGCTCACACAATATTATCAACTATTTGGAATTGTCAAGTTGAACATTACCCGCGCTAGAGTGCATTCAGATAGACAATTCAGTCAGCCCTCTAAAAAAGGAGCATTAGGTCGGTTTTTCGCTGGTGTTGGACCTCTTCAATAGTGCACATCCTTGTCACGGTTGACCACACATTCATGAGACCAATGTGTTGATCACTAGGCCGATCATCTGATATTAAGCAGGAAGGAATTATCGCCTGTCAATTCTCAACCACTTCCGTTCGTGCGTAGTGATTAGGTTTGCCCGAATCGATTGAGACTGGTAAAAGTTACAAACGGAATGCGGTAATCTTAGTAACGTATCACATTTTCTTCGAGCATTTATGAAAGTGTATAAATATATCTGGTACACTCTTGCTTATGTTACACGTCAGTCCGAAAATGTGCATGGCATTTTTGTGAAGTTATACAATACACCTTTTACTAGACTCGTCTATGTGGTTACTACAAATTAGAAACTTTAACAAACTTCGGCACTAATAGCAATGATATGCATGAGAAAATGATCAACAAACTAGTGTTTCTATGACGAACATTTCAGAAATAATCATTTGTCAGTGTTGTCGCACAGCGTAATACATAAATTATACCACTGTAAACAAACTGTTAGGTATAGTGTCTCCGACAAAATCCAGTTGTGTAAAATCTAGGATTTTGCAGGGCACAATAAACTGAAGGAAATCTCATACTTCTGAAATATGAACAGTATTCGTTCTCCACAACAGAGATAACTGTAGAAAAAATGTCCGGTGATAATATCTTCATAGCACACTTCGTTCAACCCAACTTGTTTTTTGTTATATAAATGAGGTTCTTTTGTGATCAGAAGCTGTTCACGAAGCGGTGATTGTTTTGTGTGTGCAATCAATGCGAAATGCCGTGCGTTAGCGCCTTGTTTGTTCTCTTACGTTATTGGTTAAGTTGATGATGAGGAATTTGTGGAAATTTGGTCAAAAATCATTGATACATGGCTAATAGTAAGTGACCATGTTTATCGGAACAGTGAGAATATTTCAGTTAACAAATAATTGAATAAGCTATCGGAATTTCTTTCATAATTTACCATTTCCAATTTGAATATCCATAGTAAATAGACTGTGAGTTATTAACTAGTGAATGCGTTTTTCATTTATCAACTCAAGTCTTTCGTTTGTATTGTTTCGGTATCATTTATGATGCAGAACACAAAGAAGATGGTAAACCTGGGAACAGAAATTATCTTCGAAGGATAAGAAATACCTGTAGAATATACACTGCTGAGTACCCTTGTTTAGTGTTATGTTGTGGACGAACAACAGAAACGCACGCAATTTGAGTATAGGAAGCTGAGAGTAACAGGTAGAAATGAGTGTACGTTTCGTGTAGCAAACTTCAACAAAAACACCGAGCCTGTACAAATGTTAACGAAAGCTTGGTTATGTCCAGCTTGTCAAATAGTGTATACGACACTTCTGGTCTATGTGAACACGGAGTGTTATTGGTATCTGAGAGAGTACAACTACCCAGGCCAAGCATATTTTGCGAAACGCAAACCAATAACGTCATTCGGTCTTGTTGGGCCACCTTCGGAAATTTTTATAAAGTTTGCTGACATTTATTTCAAAAACTGTACAATCACATCTACATGACAAACGAAAAGTGAAATGAGAAGAACTTTCGACTTCAACGCATAGTAAAGTAATTGTGGCGTGATATATGTACGTCCAAGTGGGGACCCAGAAAGCATATAGCTATACATTCACACACATAACTGTAAGAAGGTATACAACAATAATACAACAGGTAAGTGAACAATAATCTTCATTGCAGCAGGAAGAACATATATATTGCGATACGTTCATATCTCATCTACTCCCAATAGTCGCAAACGTAAAACATGCCAGTTTTATGCGTCATAACAGACATAGAATAATAGGGGCTATACACGCCTATAACCATACCAAGCATCATGTAATCACGACCGTGGTAACCCGTAAGGTTGCCTCAACCCCTTTTGTGAGTTAAACGTCGGCTGGTAAGTTCAGATGAGCATCATTCTGTAGACAGTCAATAACTTCATGTTTCGAGTGCTCAACAGTAACCTGAGTGAGTTAAGTGGGTCAAATTGGTGATCTGTTGTTATGAGGTGTTTGACAATCGATGACGATGGATTTCGAGCCGTCCGTACACCAAGTCGAAGCTGGTGCACCGACAGTTATTTCAGCCGAATGTACTCAAGGATTGTGCAGCTTTCTGCCCGATCCTATGCATGAACAATCCTGATTACCATGAGGTTGCTTACTTATTTTGGATCCTACCCGCAAAGTGTTATCCCCAAATTGCTCGAAGGACTCCTTTGAGTTGACCGAATTCTTATAAAACACTTTGGTGAGTACCCAACTGTCATATTCTCTGGATACTGTTTCTCTCTTTGCAAGTGTTCCGTTTCCTAAGACAGTTGATTTTTCAGGTGAATTTATCTCAAATCAGAACTGTGATATGGATGTTCCACTTGAATACCTCAAATATTTTGTTTTGTTATACACAGAAAACATTCGTTTCGATTTTAGGGGAACTGCTTACAGAACAGACAGACGGTTTTGCTATGACTAGTCTGTTAGGCCCAACACTAGCGGACAATTTCTTAGGGGTGACTANAAGTGTTTTATAAGAATTCGGTCAACTCAAAGGAGTCCTTCGAGCAATTTGGGGATAACACTTTGCGGGTAGGATCCAAAATAAGTAAGCAACCTCATGGTAATCAGGATTGTTCATGCATAGGATCGGGCAGAAAGCTGCACAATCCTTGAGTACATTCGGCTGAAATAACTGTCGGTGCACCAGCTTCGACTTGGTGTACGGACGGCTCGAAATCCATCGTCATCGATTGTCAAACACCTCATAACAACAGATCACCAATTTGACCCACTTAACTCACTCAGGTTACTGTTGAGCACTCGAAACATGAAGTTATTGACTGTCTACAGAATGATGCTCATCTGAACTTACCAGCCGACGTTTAACTCACAAAAGGGGTTGAGGCAACCTTACGGGTTACCACGGTCGTGATTACATGATGCTTGGTATGGTTATAGGCGTGTATAGCCCCTATTATTCTATGTCTGTTATGACGCATAAAACTGGCATGTTTTACGTTTGCGACTATTGGGAGTAGATGAGATATGAACGTGTAGCAATATATGTTTGCTTCCTGCTCTGATGTGGTGTTCTGAACAGTAATCTGACATTAATGGCTCCACTGATTCCTGCTCTACATAATTTTTTTAAATATCAACAAACAATTTCAAACATGTAGCCTAGAACGCTATCCAATGAGTTGGTGACGCTCTACTGCCCAGACCTCAGCGCCAAATCCTCCACTGTACATTCAGAGAACAAACTGAATCGCCTGATTTTCACTAATGCAATTGAAGCGCCACTCACATGAACAGTCTGGCTGCATATGTGGTTTCCTCACTCACAAGTCAAAACCGGCTAAAGCATTATTTTCTTATGGACTTCGGTTAGATGTGAAAAACTCTGAGGCCCATAAATGACAGGTCAGCTTCTGCATCGTCGATGCATGCCTGAAGAAGTAGGAGTTCAATATAGACGGTGGCGAATCGAAAAACGGTCAGGAATTGTTGAGGTTTAAATAATGGTGAGCTGTCTCCGTCAGTTAGTTGTTTCAAGACCTTGAATCCAGAAATTTAGCTCAGTTCTGTTCAATAACCTTTCAGTCGTCTTGTTGACACTAATAACTGGTCTACACACTTAACTCACCCGATTTCTTTCATTCCAATAATGTAGAGATTGATTTCTTTCCGATCGGTGGAAAAATAGCGATTAATGAGAAAAAGTAGATGAAGTATCACACACTCAGCGTTTACCGACTCTGTCATTGAGGTGAGATACACCTGTAGAAAATGACACTGTAGGCTCATTGTGTTACGTACGACGTTGTACGATACAATTCCATCTCGATATTGGAAGCTTTTCAAATAGAAGATTTTGCGTCCCTAGTTTTGTATGGTTACGATGGTAGAATAAGTAATGTCTACTGATTCACACCAACAAGAAATCAATTGTTCAGTTGCACCATTCTGGCCTAACTGGATTGGTTCAAGTATAACCTCAGTATTTACAGAGAAGGCCGTAATAAATTTGTGTCGACAAATGGAGACATTCAAACGAAGCTCAGGCATTTTGCTTATATTCTGTTCACACGAAGGAATGCTACACAATTTCCCCTTCTTTTAAGGGGCTGTCAATATTACTTCCCGAAATCTTACCCACCATTCTTTTGTGTTTGAGGTTACTTTGCACGAAAACAATGCAGCCCGGAAAACAGACACTAACTCCCGCTGAGCTTACATCACCCGAATGAGAATTTACTGCGAACTAGCTTGTACAGGTTTAACCGGAGAAACATTAAAATGAACTGATTTCCGGATGACGGATACACATCTTCTAGAACAAAATCTTTGTCTAAAAACATTTTGGAAATCATTGCGGCAATGTGCACGAAATCAGCAATATACCGTGGTTACATACTCTTTCAAGTACGTTGAGGTTTTGGGACAGCATCTAGGTATGAATAAACTCTGTTTAGAACAAGGAAGTCTCATTAATTCTGCTGTATTTATTCTGCTTTCATTGTCCGCTAAGAGGTCACTGTTTTCTAGTCACCTATACACATGTTGCCGCAAATGACGTGTGAATCCTCGTGTCCAGGAAATCAACGTGCCCGAGCTTGTACTCTCGTAGAGCATCTCCTTTTGTTCAGAATCCAGGAAGTTCTCCACACTCTTGGTTAATTAAACGTGTGAAACTGTGTTAGCATTTTTCCGGTCAATATGTAACTCTCAATTTTTCTCAGAAAGGGTCTAAGTGTTCTAGCATTTGAAAGCCTCGGTCGCTAGCAAGGTGCGTGTTCATGTGAGCTTAGGTCACTTTTATCGCAGCGAGTTGAAGGAACCTGATGAACTTGTGCTTGTTGGAATACGTGGAAAATACACCGGTGAAACGAACTGATTGCCGTGTTTCATTACCGTACGAGTCACAAAAAGTCCGTCAAGAGCATTCTTCATCGGAAACAAAATGCGTGCATTCTATTGAGGTTGACAAATCCATCGTTGGGTGATTTTCAGATGACACATCAATGCCTCTCCCATGCAACGGTATTTCGGCATACCTAGATTCTTTGGAGCTTAACTTCCAGGTTATCGTTTGAATATTCCCGTTTTCACGTGAAACAAGGAATAAAGTGAGCCACGTGATATTCCAGGGTGCCCTATTAAACTTTGTGACTTGAAACAGGTGAATGTATTGCCTATCGTTCGGCGTTGTCTGAATTGTGTATTGGATTACGTGAACCACATGCCAATAAATGGTTGCACGTAATGAGTGTGAGGATTGTTTGCTAATTTTATATCTTGCTGTGCGATTTTTATCTCACGTTAAAATAAGTAGATTTCGGATGATTGTTTCTCGCAACAAACATAATGACACATTCGTCGGTGTACCAGGTGAACATCCTGAATTACACGGGCACACTAAATTACTCTTTTACGACTTTTACGAGTTTCCTTCAAAGCTGTTTGTTCAAACATGGTTTAATTACAATCGTCGAGCGCCTAAACACCGAAGCGGTCATTTCCCTGCATCATGGCTTTCATGAGTAGTTCAGCAAAACGTTTCCCAGTATGGTTTGCCCCGTCATATGGAAATCTTATGTAAATCCAATCACCAAAACAAATAGCCTATATTTCGATGGTTAATTTTCCAACCATTGGTGAGACTTGGAGTAAAAATTTTTAGCCGCAATTCGAGATCGTTGCTCTTAAACAATTGTGACCGCCGTTACACTGATCATACTTAGTTCATTACTCATACATATTATATCCGCACATGTTTAAGAAAGGCATATTTATCCACGGGTTAATAAGACTTATTTCTTCTAAACCTCAGCAGTCAAAGTAACGTGAAATCATGTGAGCATTTTGATTGAATAAAACGTGGTAAACGAACGACGCATGAAGCGGTGAATGTCAGACATTGATTTTAGGAATCCATGCCTAGCTCTCCGATGTTGTTCCACTTATTTCAGATTCCTATCACCCATTTGAAATCTAACAGAAAATTTTTGAAAGTAAGACTTAATAAATCAAAGACATACGAGCGCGTATAACCAAACTGAAGCTAGAACTATTGTTCCGTACGATACAGTTCTTTGGTACGAACCCAGGTGAGGCCCAGCTTATTCACACTCGCATCTTCTTTTGAATACTACGTGTGTCACACTGTTCACTAATAATAGACCATTACTGGTGAGCGATAATATAGCATTAGTTGAGGGTCGTTCGTTGCGTTTGTCATCCTATGTTTAATACGCTGAGGAATGTTGAATTCACTGAAACCTGTTTTGTTCGGTTTTAGAAAGTCAATCCAGACTTCACCTTTATTCTGCCTTCTGTTATGTGCACTGAACAATCGATGAGTTTTTTAAACTGACTGCAAACAAAAATTGTGGTTTTCTTCT
Organism: Paragonimus westermani; assembly: GCA_008508345.1. NCBI lineage: Eukaryota > Metazoa > Platyhelminthes > Trematoda > Plagiorchiida > Troglotrematidae > Paragonimus > Paragonimus westermani. The sequence goes on from QNGE01000995.1 coordinate 125,324, forward strand.
GTATAACTACGCGTACTTACTCACTAAAAATTTTTGTTCCATACTTTTTGGAATGTATACACCTTCATCTATACGGAGATGTTTTATTGAACTTATTTTCGGCACTCTGGTAACCAGTTGCGTACTCGAATGAAGTTACCACTTTTCGAACCCTTTCTCTCTCCTGACTTAGGTGAAAGGTCAATTCACATTTTTGGTAAGAGAGAGCACCTTTATTGTAATTTTGTCAATAGTACCACATGCATTCCAATCATTTATACGGCATTTTCTGACGTTTTGTAACCTTGGAAGCTATTCTCATCACCTAAAAATGTCGACTAAGCGTTATTGAGCTAATTATCTTGAACTGCGGGGTGCAATTCAACAAATACAGACGTTCGTTAACATGAATTGATTATAAGCCGTAAGAAATCATCCGTTGCGTTTCCATAAATCTTTCAGTGGGCCACAGTCGGACAGGAGCGCCCGACTTAAGTTTCTGTCTAGTTAGAGCTCATCAATAATGCCTGTCGTTCTCAGAATCAGGGTTTGAACTATGGCCACGCCTTCGTGAATCAACTGTATTAGCCAACAATTCTTCGAACTCGTTAACCTGCACAGAAATATCACCAGCAAACACCCAATCGCAACAGCATGCTGGCAATGCTAAGGTTGCCAGATCGCATGAAGAGGTATCACAATAACGGTTCTTTGTTTTGGCTCACACTATTTGCTTAAAAATAGGTGACAGATGGTTAACAGATGAAATATCGTCTACAAGCGACGGCATTTTTTCAAGTGTAGTAAGCTCTATCGCCAGCTCATTTTGAAAATAAGCAATACATTGTAGTTTTGCTGGCACTATGAGTCTTGTTAATGTTGAGTAATGGTTCTGTTGGATACGGACCTGCTGGAAGACTCATGGGAATTCGGAATCAGCTGGAGTGTTTACCATGGGCAAACGCGAAGTTAGTTTTCATTTGGTTATTAGTGCCAGATGATCAACACCGTAATCTTTGACATTCGTCAAATGCATACAGTTTCGCTGGTTATCGTGAATATTTTCTGGTAACCGTCAGCAATGAACTACCATATGAAGGACCATTTTGTTCCTTGGGATATTTTACATGTTAACGGCTGCAAGTGGTATTGCAAACCTATCAGGTTCAATCAGGTTTGTCGGAAACACATTCTGTATGTTCTAGACGGCCAGACGGGGGCAGCCACGTGGTTGTTTCCATCAGCACGTTGTTATTCGATGTTATCAACCTAAAGTCTACGAGCAAGGACGGGGCTGCCTATAATGTAATTATGTGGAGTGATGTGAAATACTCTTAGGAAATAAAAACGATCATCCCACTTCATAAAATGCCACCATTCCGATGAGAAATTGAGGACAAATAAAAGACGGTGGCGAAGCTTTAAAGCTACCGCGCAGTCTGATTGCACGAATAATTTCCATAGGCTTTCTAAGCCTATCTGATGTGCACAGTCAAATTGATTCGAATTAGAATTCGATTCGTATTGATCTGAACCGCTCACCTGCTCTTTCTTGGAAAAGATAGTTGAGAATATTGTTTTGTTGCAGTAAGTAGGGTCCGATCAATCATCACTGACAAGTTTTCATATCGTGAATAACTGCGTGTCGTCAAAGTTTGTGGTATAGATGTCAAAATTGGCTGGAGAAACATAAAAAGTTTTCGGCAGACGGTTTAATAGATGTGAAGGCTACAGGCGGACTCTCAGACGTAGCCACCGATAAAACCTGTCAAACTTCTCTATTCTCAGGTGTATTCGATAACCAGTTAGGTGTAAGGCGGCCAACAAACGTCTTGCTTGTCCACTCATAAATGACATGAGGCCATTAGAAGCATTGTCTCTTAGTTTGAGAGTATTACCTGGCCATTTAATCTCTATAATGCATCCAAGCGAATAACAGTGATTCACGACAAATATCAGCACGGGTCTGATAATACATTCATTGCAGCGGATAAAGAAGTAAATGCAATTGGCGGTGCACCTTTTTCGCAAGAATAATCGAGAACCATACGAAGTTCTTGTAGTGTGCTGACACACCGTCTTACAGCTGACAGAATGTCACACAACGTTTCAAAATTTACTGTTGAAGGCCAGTAATAGTTTTGGCTATTCACTCAGTTGTGTTACTTGTTCGACAAAGTTGACTTGATGGTTTGATCCAGAGGAGTGGACGAAACCTCATCAGGTAAAACGGAGACTACAACTATGGTTAAAAGCACATCAAGTCTGCTTTCTGCTAAATTCTGTCAACTGTTTTTGCTTAACAGTTCAAGTTGGATTCCAGACACGAATTCTTTCAGGTCTCACGAGATCTTTAACAAGAAGTTACAGTTCAAATTTTTCATTTCTATATGGACTGCATTAAAAAACCTTCTATTGATGTTTGCTGGTAGTTCATGGTTCAGTTAATATCTTCTTTCTGGGTAACCATCTTCAACTCCGGCGCATCTCCGGATGTCAGATCGACAAACTGTGGACTTCAACAATCAGAAGTGTGATAAGTGAAAGAAGACTTTTCCACCCTGACTTACAGAAACAAACACTTGTATTCTGTTTGGCCTGATCGGTTATGTAGTCAGTTTATGTGACCTGGCAGTTTATTAGAAGTTTTTGAATTTGTAAAGAATAGACTCTATCATCCGTCAACGTGCTGCCACCATCTTGTCTTTAAACAAAGAAACGTTTTACAAAGATTTGTTTAGCATTCTGTCAATACTTTAAAGTGGTTTCAACAATTAAAAGCACCGAACCCAATTGGAACGTCAGATTTCTCGATAATTGGAATGAACCACAATCACTTGTCAGATAATATTATGCAGTTTTATTGTAGGAGTTAGTTTGCACAGATAGCCATTAGGCCTGGAATGCACTTCGTTTCACTGTGAGATACAAGTCTGATTGAAAACAACTTATGTTGTGTTGTTCAAAACATCAAAGATATATTACTTGCCGCAGTCTATCAGAGAGTCGAAGGATAATACATCTACGAAACAACGAGTTGATAAAGTGAGCAACTTAGTTGACTTGAACACTGAGTTCCCTGTAACCACTTCAACAGATCTCTGATGAAGCTTATTGAACGGTCAGCCTACGTCTCACAGTATAATGTTTATTCAACCATGTCACGCTCAACCAACTTATATGACGAATACCTATTTCAAGATTATCATTCTAAGGTTTTTCGTTTTCGTTACTCTGTCCATCAGTTATCCGTACCTACCTCAAGGTCACGCTGCCTAACAAGCATTTGTACTCATGCTATCCTAGCTTGTATTTGGCATGAAAACGTGGGAGTTTTATGTTCTGTTTTAGAAGAAAATTATACACATTTTTCTGTTATTGGGCAGGAGAAGTAAACAAGTGAGAGTCAAACAAAACAATATTTCCTGGCAAAAACATTTGGCAGTTTTCACCTCATTAGCGAATTTGGCCTGTTTAGTGATAAGTTAAAGAATGCATCGTTTTAATGCACGTTAAAACAACTCCATGGGTTGGACGATTAAGTACAGATATACTGCACGACAAAAATGTACGGTTAAGCATTCTTTCAAGGATGTTTCACTCATCCTCATCCTAACAAATATCATACTGAGAAGCTGCTGACTGGAAGATGAACCGTGCACAGAAATACGTAAACTTGCTTTGACAGCTTTATAAAACTAAACCTATAAGGCAATCTACCAACCATCTGCACCTGACCACCATCAATTACGTATACTCCCGAGGAACCACTTGCAGGCGTTGGAACCCACACTGTCGCGCACAGGTTGCAAAGTTATTGGCAGCTCGAGCGGCAAACAGTATGCTTTGGCAACGCATTTTACCTGGCCAGCCTGCAACTCAAACAGACGTTTTACAGGAGTGAGTTAGGAACTACAAGGTGCTGAATTCGCCACTCTAATTATTCAAAGATGCAGCAAAACGCTTGCATTATACAAATTATTAATGTGACGGCTGTCCTGTGGAAAAAAACAGTTTCTTCTCAGGCGAAGAAAATGAACTACGTCATGAGACTATCCAGCGTCTGTAGCCGACTCAATAGCCAGATTATTAATAATTGTCGGTAAGGCCAGTTCAATTGCCAAACATTTATCTTTAATGACTGTCGGACAGAGCATCTTCTCCGTTTGAGAGATTATACCGGTAGCAACTCCAAGCGATCGACACATCCAAATAGTCTGTTATCACCACTGAAGCAAACATAATGCTCTTGACTCATGCGTGAAACAAGTTTCGGTCCACACTAAATGCTACTACACTTGGCGTCGATCAGATGAGCTGGCTTTAATAATTTCTGTTGTTAAACCAAGTAGCTTTGGTCTGCAGCTACCGTACTGACTTTCATAAGGGTAACACGTTCAGGCATAGAGCTGTGCACTGAAGGAATTTCCAGTGTATTGGAAACACTTCTCATTGTTAATCATTCATCTTGCTTCAATAATTGTATCACGGTAATCACCGTTCCGGGTCTCGTGCACAAACCAAAGAGAGGATATTACGGACTGAATAATTTGTTAACAGGAAAAAATTGGTCGCAAGCTGTGCTGTATTTCATGAACAACAGTCAGCTTGTCATCTATGCAACTAAGTACGTTTAATAAGTGTGGTTTGACATTCTACGAATGTGTGGGATTGTGAAGGACCCACAATCCTGTATTCTCAGGATCCAGTTCATCAAAATTTCTTGAATAATACCACAGAGTGTATTCAAGAATGCATACACTCAATATCTGGAATACTTGGACCATCACATGGGACATAAGAAGAGTATGAAGACTGCGAATTGGAGGAAACCGAAAATGTTCATGTATACGTAGCAAAAGGTTCATGGATGAATCATCCTGGATAGTAGTTTGGATGGAGATAATTCCAGTTACAACTAACCCCTAACAACAATATTAGACGCGGCGATAACGGCGTGTCACTCACAGCATACTCAGAGGTGACGTAAACATGACAACTTCATACTTCTTCTGGATTAGAATCGAAAACAGGCTTTGCACATCTTTATGCAACAAGTGATCTGCCAGACAACCTGCTGAGGTTGCACAGTTGCGCAGTACGGAGGTGTTAATCCAAGAACACTCTAATAATCCATTTGGGCTCTGCTACTGGTGAGTAATATAGCATGTTTGTTGAGATATAACGATGGAATAAGTGGATTAATTTGCAGCGGTGGGACAAACGACGGTTAGGTGAAATTTCTGGACATCATTGGTGGCTATGAAAACCCTACTGGTGATGCATTTACTGCTTAAATGTACACGACTGTTGTATGCTCCAGTCCTTTCTGAAACGGTCGTTGTGCTACGCTAACTAACAGTGTCCCGACAGTTCAATTTATCCGTGTTCGGAGCAGTCCTGCAAATTCACTCTGATCCTCGTGAATGCATCTGAGCAAAAATGTGACTAAATGTTCGTTTGCAACACATTTTCGAAGTATCAGCAAACCAGACCGCCAAAGTAAACTCAGAACGCAGCCTGGCAGTCGTACTGATTCGTAATTACCATGAACGGACCTTTCACCACCCACTTAGGACGAGCTGTTCTCGCAAAATTTAAGTGTGCGCCCTATAGGGTTTACTGTGTTTTAACACTCAATGTTCATAGATGTTAGATTGCATCACGACTGAAATTCATCTACTTTTAGCGGACGATGTAAACTGTTGAATACCATCGGTTGTTCTCGAACGCTGTCGAGGAGTCCATGGGTTTCTTGCCACCCTGTTTCGAGGGTGATGCTAATGGAATCAAGTGCTGCCTGAGTTGTGCTAACTGTGATTGAGGTTTAAAAGCTGTGAACATTTGCACGGTAACATATTAACTATATCACACTGGATGACACGTATATGCATCCGAATGTGATCTTTACTTCACAGGTATCTATACGCATCTGCCTTTGAGATAAAGAATGACAATACTATTGCTACACCGATGATAAAACCAACATTAGACTAATGTGGTAACCAGATTATAGCACCAAAGAAAAGTTTCTCACTAGAGTTTGAAAATGCTCAATCTAAATTTTATGTACAATAATGTGATAAAAAGCAAAGAATCTTCCACGGAGATGGTTTGACTGACAGTTATATGCACTTGCCACCACAGCCGCTCTGTTCTTGAACGTTGTTCTTCTCAATAGATACGAAATACCTGTGTATTATTCCAGGGGCTATCTCTCTTTAAAACTGTTTGAAGCGATAAGAAGCAGTTCATTATTGAATGTCAGATCGAGAAAGGTAAATTCATATTTTTCCACATGATTGAAGTATACATGAAGACGTACACAGTTACAAAGTCTAACTGATATGAATAGAGATGACGTATCTTTTGGTTTGATACATTCACGTTCCGTTCGAAACGTGTCAGCGACTATCACCTGTTCATGAGAACAGTTTGTTAAATATTTTCTGGACGGAAGCCCCTTTATCAGAACTTTGAAAAATGTTACGTGAGGATCGACAGAGATGAGATAGACGCAAACGTAGTGGTGGTTACCTATGACATATTCCAATTCTAACCATATTTATCGTACAAACAAGTTGTGCGGCCAAATAATAATCTCAGTGTGTTCAGCACTTAGAAATAGCTGGACCGTTAATCATGCAAGATAATTTGTGTGTGTATAGAATACTGTAACTTTTCGTTCACCATGGTCTCTGTTTTGAATGTCTTCCAACTGTGCCAACAATTACCCATCAGTGAGCTTTCTTTCTTGAATATAAACATGGCAGCATTTAAGTAAATTGTACTGTGGGATGGTACCGCAGTATTAATATCCGGACAAATTCCCATGCTTCTTTACAAATACGTACATCTTATTTATATTTTAAAATGGGCTAACAAATTGCAGCAATTAAGAACTGGGTAATTTGAAAGTTAAAATCGTTGTGGTTGAAATGGTAGCAACATCTACAGAAACAGTTGCTTCGAGCACACATATGTGTTTGGACACTTGACTTGCGAAAGCTTCAACATCACATGATGATTAGCCGCAAGACATTGTGTACTGACTGTGAAATGTTCGGCCGGAGTACATTAGCGCCTTGTCAGTAGAATATATCAGGGAACAGGCGATGCAACTCTTATGCATAGATGCGACGTAGTGTTTTTGTGAAATTTGTCGTTTGCCTCACTTCTGGGTGTGCTTTGTAACCCAGATTTGCAAAAGGCGTTTAGATCTGTTAACGTAGGGTGTTATGTAATCACAGTGACATTTGTCATTAACAACTGATTTGACCGAGTCGGTCTTTGAGATCCGTAACATTGCAAAGGGAGTGACTAGAAAGGAGAATTGTTAGTTCTAGCGATTGAACCAACTATGCAATGCAAGATCAGTTGACGTATGTTTCCCTTATAAGAATGAAGGACGCAGTTAGACTAGGGCGGATTTCTACTAAAAGTTCAATGTCACGAGGTTGTATAATTTTTTCAACATGAGATAGTTCACAAAAAAATCCATCCTCCAACAAAAATAACCCTTCTTGGACATACCCACTGCAAAAATGGGCCTGGTTCGCTCAAACACCGCCCCTGATATAAAAAATGCAGACTGTGACCCATTCAACTATTCATACCATAGAAAACTCGGTGAATGAAACTCAGCGCTGTCCTCCATATCAGCATCGAAAGAAGGGGTGGGTTATTCTGATCTTTAGCCTCCATACTGAATTATATGTTTTGGTGTCCAGAACTCATTTCCTGTAGCTAACCCTATGTATTTAATTGACTTTTTGCAGCGAAACACACCATAACAACTTACTTTTTGTTAACGATTTATTTTGTTAACTCCTATGCAAGCCGTTTAGGAACCATTGCTATCAGAATATCAGCAAGAACCGGACTGTGGGAGTTACCCATTGCTACTCCCAAATACTTGTTGGTGAAATAGAACTTGGTTTACAGTGTTTTTTCAGCACACAATGCTAGTAATCTCTATAATCTTCTCTAAATCACAACTTGTATTTCGTATTCTGTCGTGTTAGACAGAGGGTCTTCGATTCATTCTTCCAGGGTGACTTTGGTTAAATGCACCACACGCCAAGCTATGTAGAATATTTGTCCTGATCAACAAACCAGCAATTTCGAAACCACTTTTCAAACAGAACTGAGCAGTTCAGTCTTGCACGGCCTTTGGGGTTTATGCAGGGTGTTGTACATTTTTCCATACTTCGCCTAATTTTTATATACAGTCTGCGTCAGTTGCCCTTGAACAAAGTGAACATCGCTTGTTTGAATCAATTCGACTTGACAATACACTTTTGGCGGACACATCACTTCTCCTTGGTGCTTCTGTCCCGCCTAGATCGAGGTTGCCTATAGTGAGATATCCAGCGAGTATGCTTTGAAATGACTATTTGCGTTCATAGCTTTGCATGAGGTTAGCCCACTATAGTTTCTTAAGCCACCCGACTACTCTGCTCCAGAGCGAGTTAGACATGAGTCAGCTAGATCAAAGCGTTACTCATGGTCTCGTGTGATATGCTTTCACTGTCATTCCGATCAAACGCTCTAACAGTGAATGAATCAATATAAGATGACGCCTGCGCCTGATGGAGACGTAGTTTTCCCGATGTGTTTTGAAACGAACCGTTTGTTGCACGATTGTATATCCTTTTGTACGACGAACAAAGTCCACGTTGCCCTCAGCAAAACTATTGTAAAAGAGGGTGGGTTAAAGGAATAGAGCAGATGAACGTCTCTTAATCTACTCCACGACAGTGACAGTCTTCAGTGCAAGGCAACCAACTGAAGCAAAGTAGTATCGCAGATTTCGAAGTTCAGCTTTATACCTACAAGCCAAAGCAATCGTTTACAGTGGTGCTCTATTCTTCCTCTCCGAGTTACTCCTATTGTTCAAGGAAGAAATGGCGCACCCTCTTGTAAAGAAGTGCATTATCATTTAGTTAATGGAAAGCTACATCTATTTACACCTACTAGACGAAGTCAGTACACATGGGACTTAATGAATAAACACGTAAAATGATTTTACTGTTGAATGAAACAAAACAAGTCGTGACATTATGAATAAAACATACGGGTGAAATTTTCAAAGCTGTTTTCCAAACAAAATTCCTTCAGTATTTGAAGATGGCTTAGATTGAACCAAGACTAAAATGTCATTTAGGTGGGCATCAGTCTGCTCAGTTAGTAACCTGCGAACTTATCTACATCAGTTTTCATTATTGCCGAACACAGGTATTTTCCTGTTTGTTTAAACCAAACATTCTGTGAAGTCATCAGATTCAACAGGAAACTGTCTACAGAACATTACTGATATCAAACCAACTGCGCAAGAATTTCGAACTTCACAGCTCACTGCAACGCATTCAGATAAGTTGCATTTAGACAATTTCTTGTGCGGTGCACACTCAAACGGCAATTACCTCCGGTACAGTTTAACTGTGTGTGTTGTAATAATTTTGTATGGATAACATCCCCACAGGAACTGACGAATTGCTGAGATTGACATTAACTGAGCATTACAGGTTCTGTCACTTTTTGACGTGAGTGTCCTGTCAGTAACCAGGGTCAGTACATTACAGCGCGATCACTGAGTAGATGAAGTTGAATACCGTATCTAATAACAGGCAATTTCATATTGTTACTGCGGATTAGACGATCCTCGTGGCACGTCTTCAGTATCTGATCCACAGTGTATGTTCGCATTGACTGTTGTGGTATAAATAACAGGCTGCGTCAAATCTTTTGGATAAACAAGCACTTTCTGAAGTGACTTCTTAGGTGGCCAACTGAACTCCTTGGTCGGCCCTCTACAGACGGACATTCGTTTGATGTTGATTAGCGGGTAAATGCGATACCAGGGCTAAATGTGATCATTAGCAACAGAAGTGGCCGATTATTCAAATTCTTTTTAACAACAAATCAGACCGCAAGCTGCTTGTCTTGTTTTCAGTACAAACACATTACCAGAGAGATTACAGAACTGTACACTAGTCCCCTGAACACAGTCCAGATATGGAAGGTAACCGGGTTTACTTTTATGAGGGAAGATGTGCAGTTATTCGTAAGGAATTCACATTCTTCTGCCACTACGAGTACAGAAATGTGTGATTTATTTTTGAGAAATGCTGTGGCATCATCTACGACCGCATGTTTTGGTTTTGTCGCATTCGACTCTACCTCGATTTTGTTTAGCCAAACGTCGTGATATCATTTTAGAGAAAATATGTTGTTTTTCTCAGTGATGAAAGTAGACTGTATGTTTTCCTTTATGATGGCCCATTTTTTGAGGCAGTTCCTTAGATTTTCACCACCGTATTCTGTAATGACACTTTTCTAACCACCCCCAAATTACCTGCTAGTCCACGAACATAAGGACTGTTAAAACTGCGCTACTTCTCCGAACGCTGACATAGAGACAGGATTTATGGATTTAAACAATCCCGCTTGTTGTTGTTGTTGTTGTTGTTGTTGTTGTTGTTTTAGCGGTTTAGTCTTCAGTGGATGTGTGCCCTTCTGGTTTCAAAGGGTTGGCTTTCATATTGACAGCTTTTACCTAAATCGTCACTTGTGTAGTTTAACGAAACACCGACTCAGTTAGCTTGTTTTCATTCATTTACACAGTGCAGCAAATTCGATGCTGGGGAACCGTGTGATTCTGAACTGTCATTTCGTTAACCTAATTGCCTAATCAAACAGGTAATGTTGATTAGTTGAATTACTCCTCGAATATTTCATCTGCTTCGTCTCGCGCGAATTTCACAAAACAATCCAATCTTCATTTTTTGTGATACCTCAAAGTTGCTTAGATGATTTTTGTTTTAGTTGATACACATATGCTCCAGGGAGTTCGATTCACACACTTTAATGTACGTCCGGTTCGCTTCTAATGTAAATGACAGCCACAACCCTTCCCCACCATTATATCTGTCTACGGTATCCAACCATCCGTCAGACGATCATGATTTTCTCTGTTATCGTATTGCTTTAGGCATAACATTTGTCGCGTCGGGTTAGTACAGCTTTCCAACGAAGATTTCAGATTTTTTTGTCAAATGGCTTTGCACACTTTTTCTTCCAATTTACATCATCAACCGAAAACTTATTTTATGATGTGCAGTGTGGGAGACAAAGAGATGTGCACCTTGGGTCATTTACTGACCTATGATAGATAGGATATTTCGGATTTGAGATGCCTACCATTGCCTGAGTGTAAACGTACTTGATCCAAGTCAAAACAGGACTTCGTAAGTGCTACAGAAAAACCAGTAAATCCCTAGAACACGATGCCAGTGAAAACTTCAAGCAGGAATGGTTGTATCCACATTTCTAAAGACATTTAAACTAACTTTGCTCCGTGAGCATAGAGTTAAACAATACCCGCCCTCTTTCTTACAGCGTCTTCAATTGAACCCAGATAACCCCAAGATTTTTAGCAATATGCTACGGCTGGTTATCATAACTGATAATTTTTCTTTCAGAAAAAGGTATTTAATATATCCCACACTGTGTGCAATTTTCTAACTTCGGTGCATCCTACCAGTGGTTTCTGCTTTCTTAGTGGTTTACAGAAATTACTTCGAAATGTATAGAAAGCAACGGCTTAATACAATGGTACTTTGCTAGTGTCCATATCCTAACATAGACGTACATTTATAAATACATTCTGACCGGGCTATTACACCACTGTAGTGTCACTTGCTAACTTAGACTAACAGGACAGTTGTGCTTGTTCTCCCAATCGATATCTGAACGCATGTCAACGGTATACTCTTATCTGGTCGAGACTATGCATGGGTTAAATCACCATAAGCTGGTGCTTTCCAGTTTATGATGAGGTAAATATGTTTGCAAGTGTGAAGCAAACTTGCTGTTTATGCGTTGTCCATCGTCGAACTTGATAGACCACGTAAGTTACTCTGAACGACATATGGGGCACTATGGCAATATTAGAGCTTGGCCGGAATGGTTACTGAACATACGGAAAATTACGCCAACTGTGTTACAGGGAATTTGTTGACAAACTGAATGTGATCGTTGTTGTGAGCTGGAAGGGTTGTTTCTTAAAAGGTTACAGAACTAGGGAAAACCCTTGGTGGAAATAGTTCTTGTCGGAAGAGTATCTATTGCTGGGGTGAACAACTGACCATCTGTTGTGCAGTCTTAAGTAACTTTAAAACAAATGTTTAGGTCACATGGCGTGTACCTTTATTAGGTGAGGAAAACGATAACGCCTGGTAAAGTCATTAAGTGTACTCATTAGCCTGATATTTTAGAAGCCCACCTGATTTTACGCACGGGTAAAAATTATATGGTTCTAAGACCGTCTGACTGCTTTCGTCTAATGGAAAACAAACCGGTGATGGTGGGATGCGTGTAAAAGTTGAACGGTAAGAGTTGCCAATATTCCGAAAGTTATTGCTGTAATCAGTACAAATATGACTAAGATGTGCGTAAGTGAAATGGAACGCGAGTGACACAATTAGTTAAACTGCCCCATTCCAACTGAAAGTCATTGAACTCACATACTAGGATTGGCTTGGTCACGATTTGTCCTTAGACAATTCATCTTTAAGATTTCTGGTTGTTGAAAAATTCGAAGAAATTTGGAACCCTATATACTTATTAATAAAGAGAACTAAAGTGTATTCTCTTCTTAAGATTTTGTCAAGTATACTCGTCATGTAGTCTTAAACAAAAAACAACTGAAGCATTTCCAGTGCATAGCCCACACAACTGATTTCTATAAAGTTTTTGGTAAATTAGATGGTAATGATCAGTTGTCATCTGATAGCCCGCTTGGATCTTATTTCAAAAAGGTCACGATCCTTCAAGTTAACTAGTTTCACTATTGATGAATTCTTACTTCAGTATCGGTGGCGTTGGTGACTCTTGCTGAATAGCATTCACCATACGTTCATGCGTAAACTCTACACTAATAACCACTTGTGGATATGCTATAACATGGTTCTTTAGCAGCAATGGTTATTTTGCTGGGAATTGCAATATAGGTACAGTGTACTCGATTAATAGGTGTGCTTATGAAAAATGGCCCCGAAAATCTAAAGTGATCGTCCGTATATCTGAAAGCATTTGTCCTGTGCTACTATCAAGGTCGTAGTAGAGTTGCAAAGCGGATAAAAAGGAACGCGATTTATACAGTGTGATCGTAGAACGGTTGCGTTTTCCTCACTTTGGACGACATTGTGCGTATTCCATTGTCAACACAAACAACTCGCACACTCGCCCAACTTGAATCGCACCGTTGATCGGGTGGTCTCAAAACTAAGTGATGTGTTCGTTCCAGACAAGAATACCGCAAGTTCAAATGTTGTTAACCTTTCTCGTGTTCAGAAACAGCCTCACAAAATGGAAACGCTTTTACAAGTTATAAACGTTTGTATGAACATTGCACCGACTGCAGGTTCCGGCTGTCTACCAAAAGAAGACAAGAAAAATTTGTTCACGTTTGTTCCGTTGCAGGGTACCTCGAATAAAAGCATGTCAAACTGATGCGTGACAAGCCGCGCCTAATTAACTTATTTTGCGTTCACTGTTGTAGGAATCAGTGATGAGGTGAGATTCAGTTTTACGATTTTCTTGGCCTACATGGATTGCTTTGGAAAGCAGCAGTTTAGCATTCAGCGTAAACTAGCTGTCTATTCTTCATCGTCCCGTTGATGATCAGCAGATCGGATTAAAGTTAGTGCTGAGAGTGCAGAAGGTGGAAATTTCAACGACTTACACAGCCAGGTTAGAATAGCCAAGAGCTAGAATGGTGTTATGAATGTCAGATATTTAACAAGTAAATAGCTTCTGGTGATTAACTCTTGAAACAGGTGCTTCTAAAACGGAAGCATTTTGCCAATGTCCACTGAATATTTGTGAATGAAGCAGTTTTATATCAGTGTTGTGGTTGCTGGTATAAGTTATGTTAATGCGATGGAAGCTTACGTTTTTAAAAATGACAGTACTGTTAAGAGCAAATTTGGAAAGGTAACGCCCTACTTGAAGTATTCAGGCTTGGATCTCATCTAGAATAATGATTTACTGGCATAATATCTGTCGAGTAATATTCCCTAATCTGCTCACCGAAATAACAAACGCATCCATACTTTCACCGAGCTCAGTAAGCCAACAGTAACGGAATCGTGTATCAGGAAACCAACTAGAACATAGAATAGGAAATCCGCCGTGGTTTTTAGAAAGAAATCGTCAAGTTTACAATAATAATTTTACTGAATTAGGTGACAAGGTATAGAGTGACTGGAGATCAAAAGTGAGTTGCTGAAAACAGCATCACTGTTTAGCTGAATGAGCGGCCCCAACAAATTACGGGGATCTTCCTGATTACCCAGGAAAAATGAATTAGAATTTGGTCAGAACATGTCTGAGGTGAGCGAACCAGCTTCCGTGCTAAGAGTTAAGCAATCTGTCGGCTGCTCACAAGCTTTTCTGAAATTATGAGTTGAGAGTTGTTCATCGCACCGTCAGCAAATCCAGCGACAATGTATTATTGACAAAAGAACTAATTCAGACTTTGTTCAAATACAGTTAGTTGAATAGAGAATATGTTATTCCGACCTGCATACAACTAGCCAACGACCCCCTATGCAACTTGCTACAGTTTTACGCTCACTAATTTTTCATATTCTCCCACCCGGAGTGAATGGTGTTCACGTCGTTTTCCATTTATGTCACTCAACGATTGTATGATCTTCATTGGAAGTCGTTCGTTTGTCAAACCATTGATGAATTGTCCGGGATCTGGCAGGGTTCAGACTGAAGTTCATCCAAGTTTGATGACATTATTCGCTTTCAGATAGCCTTTACAACCGTCATCCTCGCGGTGGTCGGAATCTGAGTTCTAACCAGGTTTTCACAACACAGCCCTGTTGATCACTACAACATTCACTTCACGTGAACACTTCCATATCAGTAGTGTCTGGAAGTTATGATAATCCGGTCTATTTTACTGTGTTCAAGTGAAACGTAACAAAATCCTATCAATCTTGGAATAACCAAGAACTGTGAAGACGTGTTCAGTCCAGAAGAATTTGGTTGATGTGCACTACTCAATTTGGAAAGAAAGGCAAGTAGAAGACCATAGAACAGCCGTATTGAGCTAGGTATGGCGTGTACTCTTATCAAAGTTGGTTGTTTTGAACTCAAGGCTGACTATATAACGCTAAAACTTCCGCCGGTTCACCGGATTAATAGGTAAAACTGACCACTTACGTAATGCACATACGTTCGCGCAATGCCCGTAAGACTCACAGAAGCATGGCTGGTGAGTCCAAGCATGTGCTTAAGATTATGCCCGAACGTCTACGAACAAAATGCATGGTCCACTAATCCGTAATGCAGTAACACGGCGTGATAGGTCATACTGTTCATAAAAGAAGGCGACGGTCACACTCCAACACATTGTGTGTGCAAAGTTCACACTGTACATTAACCGCTAGGTTTTCTGATAGGTAAACAAGCTTTTGGTCATGTTGGTGATGTAGCATGTTAAAAGTGACTCGCTTCACGATGTAGCTAAGTGTTCGGGAAGGCCATTCTGGTGTTTTCTTTAGAAGTTGTGGTCATTGTCGTAAAACTGTGAGCTTAAACGAAATCGTTGTATGGTAGCTGGAAAAAGGCTGTTAGTGGACCTGTCCTTATACGCACGAAGTACCTACTTGTCCCATAACAGTAGTTGCAGCATCATGCAGGACAAAACTAACGTTCTAAATTGAACGAGTTCCACGCGCTAAATCCTTATAAACAAGATAATGAAACGGTTCAGATCCAAATCTTATCAGTTAAGTCGGTGGGCATGGCTGACACATGGACTTGTGTAAAATCGTTAGTGCGCTATCTACATTGCCGTGTAATTTTACCTATGGTTTGCAAGTCACAACTGTTCTGTGCATTCCTATTTAACTTGGTCTCGCACAGCTGTTCAATAAAATAGCGCCGAGCACAGGTAAAAGCAAGTATTTTCCAATTCGTCATCTAAATGGCTGTTTACTTTGGAGAAAGAGAGTTAGATGTTACTTTATCCTTTTTCGTAATGAAAATATGTCACTTGCAGTCAACTAGTTGTTTTGGGCATCATCCTAACTCATGTTTTCATTGACGCATGCGTTGCCAACACAGGTAACAGCAACGTTTATTTAATGTCTCTTCAGAGGTAGATAATCAGTTGCACATAAATTTTGTTCCCTAATCTCTAGAGTTTCTCGCTTTGTGAATGTTACTCCTCATATCATTTTCTCTTAGCCAGGAATGTGGCAGGTAAAGTCCGGAAACCTAGGAAACCATTCAAACTGACCTCTTTGAAACGTGACGGACAATTTACACTAGAGTTTTCAACCAGTTTTATCGCGGATATTTAAATTCGTATGGTGTGATTTCATTAGTGAACAATAAATCTAATATTGGATCACGATCACGTGCATTTATGTAAAGCAGCATAGAGTGAGCGAAAAATCACAAATAGGCTCGTAACTTTTAATCTACCGCAACGCCATTCACGTACACGTTTGGTTGTGTTGGACTGACAAAACGATCTTTTGAGCGGCACTTGTAGAAGCATACAATGTTGCATGGCAAGCCAATACGACAAGGATTTCCTGTGTTTTAACGACTCAAACTTCACGATACATCCCTCATGAACTACGATGAGTGTCTGTTATCATTCCAAAATAGTGCCAGCAATGCAGAACATAATCTCATGTACGACCTTGATCTAAGAGTTAGTGCGGACAAAGTGATATTTGTGGCTCCCAGCCGAAACAACTAGTCTCAAACAAGCCTGCTTACGCAAACTAATAACCATCCTCTAGTTTTCGGCAGTAAAATGGTGTAGTTGAGCAAGCTCAGCGATATGATGGAAAACTTCTTCACCGCCTGTCCTTTTTATTACATTGATTGTATTAGGATGAGAGGTAACAAAAACAAGCATTTCCGGGCATAAAAATTTATGCTTTCAAAATTATGTAACCAGTTATTTCTAACCGTGAGCTCATCCAAAAGCTTGTTTTTAAGGAGCTTGCAAACGAGTTGAATTTAATCAAGGATTTTGTAAATGTTCTTCATGAGGTCATTGTATCATCCATTTTTCAATCTGTCCACGTGTGTGCTGACCCACAGACAGTCTTTCATTCATTAACGAAACCAATCTCACATTTTTTGAATTGAATCTCACTGCCACAAAATTATTCTGACCATCGTATATGCAGTCGCGCGTTGGTGACCACAACCTTTGATGAAGACGCTTCAGCAGCCTTGCCGATCATTTACCTACCTCGTAAAGCGACTCACTTTCAGTGTGCTGTTTAGCAGTGTGATCGCAGTCATACTCTGATCACAGCAAATGCATTAACTGAACCTTTCTTGTGATGGCACTTGTTAGATATGGCTGTCGCTAACCTATTACGCTGACCATGTTGCAACAACACGAGTTACATGAGATCACATAAAACAACCGCGCACCGTAATGTTTATCGAGAGCATTTAACGAACAGCTGATGCTAGAATCTTTAAAGAGAAGTGTAGCGACTTAGTCTCAATGGGAATATGTAAAGCAATTTGAGAAAGAGAGTGATCCACAATAACCGGCTTACTAAGTCTTGTAGACCGCAAACAGTGCAGTCTGCTAATCCATGAATTCTACGGGAATCTGGATAAGACTGAAACAATCGAAAGACATGATGGTTTGTGTCTACCAACTCTGGCGGGCCGTGAACAATTTACACAGAAACCGCTCTGATTCACTTTGAACACAAATTGGCTGCAATGCAGAGTTCTATACTGCACTTGGTGTATATCTGGTGGGATAAAACAAATCGGCTGGAGGCAAACAGTCTCATGTGATACAGTGAATACGTTTAGGTACAAGCACACTCAAGCTTAGCATTTTTATCCTGCAATATTGATGTAATTCGACCGTTCCGTGTGTTCACACTTCCTGTGAGCCAAACTCATCCTCAATACACACTGCCTGAGTGATTGTTAAAAATGAACCGATCAGCCACTAACTGTTGATGTAATCTGTTCGGTTATGATTAGCCCAAATTTGTCGAATAGCCGTTCAAAAATCCACACACGAACCCTCAGATCCAGTAGTCAACAAGAACACATATAACTAACACCAATATACCATCTTTGACACTATCGTCAAGGTTATGAATAGCCTCACAAGCGGCAGCACTGTGAGGTATTAGCGCTAGTGCATACTCAGCAAAATCGTATTGAGTTTATGATGCAGAACACTTGTAACTTTATCCAGTAGGGTTGCCGGCGTACCGGCGAAACGTTGTGCAGAAGAAACTGTTTGCTGAATATTTGATATAGTAACTATCGAAAAAACTGTGCGTTTTTGATCGAAGTGCATTTGGGGGCAGGACCTCTGTAAGCATTTCACGGAAGTGATTGACAGAAGCTAACCATTGAAGACACAATCAAATGCCGTTGGTAACACTGAGGATAAATGTTTCCTTGAGGTTATTGTTTTAGTACGGTAAATCCCAGTGAATCCCGTGCAAATTGTGACTGGCAAGAATTAGCGTTTCATGGGCGCACCGTAACCCACATAGTGGTGCGAAAAATCCAGAATGAGTTCAGTTTTGAGACGCTCGTTTCACGTTGTGCCCTTTTATGTTCACTGGACTTAGCTAAAGATGCCAATTCCGATCCACTTTGAGTCAACGTGCTCAAAAAGGCGGCCATTCGAACTCATACTAGCTGTTCTGGATCGAACTCATTCCAAAGGGGAATCATGTGACTACCATACACTCGCGACACACTTCTGAGTAATGAACAGTTGCCTTGTCAACAGATAACGTTTTATTTAAACTCAACTTTTTCATGTAACTTATCGGTGAACGGCCCGTCACAACAGACTGTCTTTACTTACCAGCACCTCAAAGTATCACGAAGGGTTAAAATCATGGTTGGATGCGAATTCGCTAGAAAAAGTCTATATAGGTGAATTACAGCCCTTTGATTTGACAACAGATAGAGAAACTGACAGTTTTTAGCTGTCATTTTTGTGATCCATCCCGTAAGACACATCATTCACAATCCTTATCGATAAACTTTAATTAGGATGCGCGGTCCAACGGAACTTACTGCGTCTAATATGCAGCTTGTAGCTTACGTGAAACAATCCATAAACCGAATTGAAGCGTTCTTTACACAGAACCGGGATATGAAAATAATGTTGATCACGAACAAACAGTGGTGAGAAAAATTTGGTTATCACTTGGGAAACAACAATGATTATTTGCATATACATAGCGGATAGAGATGTAATGATTGGGAGACAACGGAATGTAACACAAAACCTTCAAATTCTGCACATTTTATATGCCCTGTAGTATAGACGCAATTAGGCAAACAAAATATACGAATGCACACTCCGTTGTCCTTGTTGACGTGATAAATCTAATACACTTTTTAAACATTGTTTAATTGCACACGTCCTTTTCTGATGTCTACATCACGCAGTCATAAGTCCACAAGAGAAACGCTTAAGTGTGAATTTTTAAACCTCCTTTCAGCTGTAAAATATTCATTTCGAATGCAGTCAAACAATCTGAACTCTGTATCTGACATTTTCAAATGAATGTTATAAGCAAACCGAAAGCACTGGGAGCAAGCTGTGATATTTAACGTTCCAATCGTCTCGAGTGGCCTTCCCACAAGTATTGAAATCGAAACTATTTTAACAAAGCAATAGATGTTACGTGGGGTTTGTCTTGTTGAATCAACATGTGTTATGTTCAATCGGATTGGCCAAAGCGGTTGCCCATTAAATGGCACGTGGTACTGCTGTAATCCGGTTTAGATGGATATATCCATCCGCGCCACACTTCAGACAGGGGCTTGCTTCCACTGCGTTTGACGTACTCCTAGTGGGTATGAATTTTGAGAGTATCAGCAGAGGAAGACTGCGCATAACATTGCAGATCTTCGTGGGTCACTCGAACTAGATCGAAACTTATATCGTAGTTTTCTGACTCTGGATGTAATGCAATCACCGAACCTTTGAATATTCGCACTTTCGGTTTGGTAATCAAACACACCATCACCACCTTGGGGTTAAGGGTTTGCAGTCAGGGTTTATATCATTCGTTAAGTGTCTGGTATTATTGTTCGAATGTTTCATTCATCATGTTTGTATAGGTTTGTTTCATCCTGTAATTAGCTTACTCTTAGGCTTTCTATTAGCTTCCGCTTATTTCCGCGTGCGTCCCTGTTCGATCGATATTGTCCGCATCGATAGCTCCTCAGTTGATTTGTTTAAGTTCTAAATTTTTTTAATGCGACAGCTTATTTGAACATGACTAGTTCTGTGTGTTGTTCCTGTTGCACCTGCTGACTCATTCCCATTTAGGTTTGTTTGAATTAAGATGTGTCTGTGTATCATGACCGACGCTATCGGTCACATTGTCCCTGTAGAGTACCTCAAACTTTACCTTGCTTGCTTGCTGTAGGTAACTTTGATAGAAAAAATTCTGAAGTGTTAGAAGTATAAATGAATGATTACGAGAAAGTACTTTCATCACACTACAGACGTTTCATAAATATAGGTGGGTGTTATATTATAGTACTTTAAACACTTGTGAGTTGTATCTAACCGAACCCAACTGAGGCCCAAAAGAGGGAGGCCCACACACATCGTGAATCGCTAGAACTTGTGAAAGTAGCTTCGTGCAAACTAACTGGAATAGGTTCCACGGTTGTTACTGATACGAGGCTATTGAATTTATAAATCATACCAACACGTCATTAGGTAGACTTTCAGTTGTCGCGAACCAATAATGAATTATCGCCCTAAGAGTTCAGACTTGTTCTATTATGCACACAACTTCTACGAGCCACGATTGTGTGAATTACGTTAACGTGAAATTGCTGGTGCAACAGTTTGTGCTTCAGTACAGTCTCTGCTGGTTTACAGACCCAATCTAGCAAACGGACTAGTTATACCGCAAAAAAGAGGCATTTCGTTTTAGTTCAGAAGAAATCTTTCTATTTCAGGGAAACCTATAGTGATATCGTCTGCTATTCTAGAAGTTGTTTAATAATTTGCATTCAAGACACTTGGCAAGCGAGTGAAGAAAGTCCCAGTTAAGACTATTTCTTGGTGTCTTTATCTGGCCAGTGACACTAGCCGTATAACTGGCATGTCCTCCAAATGGTATTTAGAAAAATAACCAATTGTGCTGGTTGATTTTTGTTGGAATTGAATTATTACATTTTTTCCAAATTTGTCACTTGCGGAATTTAGAATTCACGTTATTCTCAAACCACTCGGCAAGAATGTTCCAGCCTAACAATAACCATTAATACCGGTAGTGGTGTTTTTATTGAAAATGTGTTAGTGTTTAAGAAATTTATGACTTATTCATGTCACTTAGAATTATGTTCATGTGAGCAACGTGATTAGGGATGGAAAACCGTGGGATTCCAATCAGCTCGCTTGAGAAGTTACATGAGATGGGTAGATGTCATCCTCCTAAAACACTGTAGATCTGATGACCAAAGTTAGGTGACTGGCGTAGTGAGTAATTTGTTCGTAGGACTAAGCTATCATCTGAAATTGCTTCAACATCGGATTGACGTTGGAAACACGTAGGTGCTGACACGCAGGTTCCTGTTGAATCCAAACATTAAACTGATCTAAATGTAATGAACAGTCTATTCGAACAGTTAATTATTAGCGAAGTAAACAAAACTTTGCAATGTCTTGTGGAAGTCGATAGATGATCACGTTAACGTTTCACAAACACCACATTCCTATGCCAAGCACAAAGGCTCCATGTAGCAGACATTAGGTTTAAAATCGTCAGATTATCTGAGTATTTCTACCCCGCTTATTTGTAGACATAAGGCAAACTGATTAGTGATACGTAGTAAGACGGATTCAGTAAGTTGAGAGAAACGCCTCTGCCAAAAGTTTAGGCTTTGTCAAGATTAGAATCAGCGACAGAAACGATAAGCCGAAACATGACAAAGGGGTTGCCAGCTTTTTTACGAAGCAGTGCCGAGAGCTCAAGATCTTAGTGACTGAGTAAGGTAACAGATACTCCCACATAAATGGAGTATTGTGGTATTCTCCTTACTGAAGACAAATGACAAAACCCTGAAGCATGAAACGATATTAGACAGGCGACTATGGTATCAAGGTCGTCAAAACGGTCACACTTGATGTGCTTAAGAGTGTGGGATGGAATGAAAG
The DNA here is from genome assembly GCA_008508345.1 of Paragonimus westermani. Classification (NCBI taxonomy): domain Eukaryota; kingdom Metazoa; phylum Platyhelminthes; class Trematoda; order Plagiorchiida; family Troglotrematidae; genus Paragonimus; species Paragonimus westermani. The sequence continues at coordinate 147,537 of QNGE01000995.1, forward strand.
CCTTAGTGATGGGTAAATTAGTTTTTCTGGTCAGTATTTCGGAAAACGGTAGACGACATTTAATCAAACTTTTAGTGGTACATGGAAACTCGACACTAGTGTTGGGTTTGGGTGCTAGTTCTCCTCATAAAAGTCTATAGTCGTCCATCAATAATCTTCTGTTTTTGAGCATCTGTGTTAATATAGTTGATGCAGTTAGTTTTCCCATAACCAGCGTTGTATCAGAAATGCGTTTTCCGTTAAATTAGTTCCAGTATCCATTTCGGAAGTCGTTGAAAGACAGCTTCATTGATTAGTTGAGCTTAAAAATGCAATGCAATTTGAAAAACTTCTGATTGAACCTGGTAATCTGAAAAAACTGCGGAAAATACGACCGCTTTTGCGTGTGCACTGACTTAAAGTCGAAATACGTTGTGTTTTGGAAGTGCGGTATAGCTTGAATATCGTTGCTGGATTTTACTGAAGAAATCAGACAAAAATTTCACCGATATCTCCCTAACTTCCACTTACTGACGAGTGGATTCGGAAAATTTGTTAACCCAACGGCTTTGGTATCTTAGTTTATGTTTTCTTATGATTATTTTGTCTTTCTGAATAGAAAATATCAAGCGAAATCTCTTTCTGCCTTCTACACATTTGGACAGTTTGATAATGTCACAGATGGCGCAATTATGACGCATTGTGCACGATGATGGAACGTGGCGAAAAATAATGAAACGTTACTACAGAGATGGTATGTCCATGAAAATGGCTTCGCCGTAGGATGTAATGAATTTTCAAGCCGCGGAGTACACTAGATAAACTTTGACGGACTCCAAAGCTATCCAGATTAAAATCGAAATATCCTCGCCCTAATTGATAGAGTAATCCGTCTGGTGTGCGTACAGCATGAGCAACTAAATGAATCCAGTTCTGTCTACCCACGTAGAATTAAATGCTGAATTATGCAGCTTATATACGAAGCGTTTATGTGGATAACTGGGTTAAAATTTGAAAATAACGCTTGGTAAACCCAGATGATGAATGCCGGTGGTACCGATATTGGCATTCCCAATTCCTGATCCTTGTTTATTGAGTTCATGTTATAGTCGTCAATCTGGTTAGAAAGCGATGTTACGGTAATAAGAAATCTTTCTAAGATGTTGCTTGAAACGGCAGTAGTAGCAGCTGTTTTGATCTAACCTCTTTATAGACATAAGTTAGTCTTAGGGCAAGTAAATACGTAAACTTCAAACTCGGTAACCAGTAGTAAAATGTTTTTTATAAACCGCTTTTCGAAATTCCTAATTCGCTGAACAGGTCGCCTATACGCGGAAGTAAACTGACCTCCTAACTTGGAAATCTAATATACATCACGGACATCCACTCACGAGCCAATGGACACTGCTTTACGATGGACGATTTTGAGCTCCAAGTCATTGCTACAACAGACTATAGAATGGCAATGACTAAAAGACGGTTTCGGTGACGGGAGTCGAGAGCAAGAGAGAAAGTAATTGAAATTTGGTCATTGTGACACTAAAGCTTGACGTCAGTATGTGATTCCATTTGATGAGAGAAGTGTGTTTTCTTTAAATTATTCCTTCAAAAATAACATCAAGTTTCGAATGAGAAAAGAATTTATCCCAAAGTCTGCAACTGAAGTAGTTCGCAGGTGGCATGTTAAGATACGCAACTTTCCTCAACTGGCTAACGACGCGCATACCAGACAAACAAAGTAAACCACAACGTCGAATGAATTCTCCATTTCACCCCGTATGCTAGTCACAGACAAAAATTAATATGATACTGGACCCCAAGTTTTCCGCAACATTTTAAATCTTTTCAAATGAGGAAAACTATGGGGCTCAGTACAATAGCCATTCGATCTAAAAAAAACGTAATTTCTATTTCGGGTTACGAAAGGGAATTTGGGTTCGCTCACATTTCTGTAGCCGATCTTCACCTGACCTTTTCACCGATATGAAAAACCTGTCAACTGAGTTGACTGATTACAGCTCGACAGAACAACAGCTCACGAGGAAGGGCAGATGGCAGACGCAATATTAAGGTCTGACATGAAGAATGAAACTTATGTACAACGACGACATAAACTGTAACAAAAAGCACTAGGACCGTTCGGAGTGAAAACCTGCAGGCATCGAAACGGTAGATAATGTGTGAGTCCGGTGTGTCCCTGAGAATTCCACACCCTGAACGCATGAATCGTAGTGAAATAGGACAGCACATGTCATGCTGCATGGTGCAGTGGAAGGAGACATCCTGCCAGTTCAGGAAAGTGGTTTCCAATGAAAATCAGGATGGACCATTACAAGTTTTGAAGGCTCCTTAAGAAAGAATAGCCAACCGGCGTACAAAATTGTCGCGGTACTCTACTGGAGAGCGTGTAGTCTAAAGAAGTACGCGAGTGGACCGTTGCCGGTAGAATGGCAGTCGGTCCGCACTGTAAAACCAGGAGCTATTGTTTCGAGGCAGCAACATACTGGTGATTAGTAAACAGTTCGAACGTGTGCTCAATTTACTCAACCAGATCTGTAGAATTAAGACTTTCATAGAGAATAACAAACTGACTAGCAACATGTTACAGGGTTGCAACTTAACAAAGGCTGTCAGTGCAGCCAGTGCAATTTTTCCATAATAAGTGTATTTTTGCACCGGTGAGATGAGAATAAATGCCGAGGAATATTTCCATTTTCTCCACATTTTTGTTTTATTCAGGTAAATGTACATGGATTTACAAAATCGGCTTTCGTTTTTTACTTTTCAAGTCTTCAGTAGTTACCGAGAGGAAATTTGTTTGACGACTTATTGATGTCGAAATTGGTAATTGCAGAACATTACTCTGAACTCCCAATGAAGTATGCTAGAACAGTTGCATTCATCTCAGTAGAACGCTTTGTGTCATTACGATAAAAGATGACTGGCCTTGAAATCGGGTTTGAGTCCTGCCAGTATTTATTGTTTACTGAGCTTACACTTTACGCAACTCGTGACAGCAAACAAGTTATTTTATAGGAAGAAAACATGCAAAAGATGCATTAAGACGTTCAAATGTCTATCTCTAAAGCATTTAAACCCTTGAATCGGCCGGATTCACACATTCCGAACCTCTTAATTTTGTGTACATTTTTCTCCCTTATAACCTCTCCGGGTGTAAAGTGCACATACGCTTTCAGTCAAATGTTACCAGAGTGCATAGGGGGCTGAAGAAAGGACAACATTCAATTACAGACTGCCAGACACAGTATGCGCTGCTGGAAACTGTTCAATTCTTTCGGTTGATAAGATGTAAAAGAAACTTTCAATCTATGACAAGATGAGAATGCGTGTATGCATCTGAATCTTTGTTCGGTGGTTTTTGGGTATTTACAAAATTTTCAGGGCTCCGTCCACCAGCAAAATGGCAAACCCGTTTGTAAACGTAACCCAACGAAATTGTTTGCGTGCTGCGTGTGATGAATTGGAGTAGTCATGCAGATTGTTCAAAGCCACTTATTCTATCTTGTCCTAAACTAGATGGTCAAATTTGGGAGAGTAGTAACTCAAATTTTTGAAAAGCTCGTCAAGAACACAACAACTAGATTAGTATGGCGTCCACCAACCAAGCAACGTTCTGGCTAGCGAGTCTTAAACAACATCTCAAACCCCTTTCGTTCAGTTTAGCATAGCCATTGGACGAAACTGAACATCTTTAGAAATGAAAGTCGGTAAACCTACTGACGACGCCAGTTGCAAACTTTGTAAATCGTTTATTGCTCAATGTGATTTGAATTTCTGACGGAGTTTCCTATCGACGTGTACAGGGTTCACTTTGTGTGAAAATATAATTTTTTAGCGGGTGATTAGTATACGTTGGTTTTTATGGAAGACACTAATGTGAACAAAATGATACCAACAGACGTTTCTCGAAATACACACGAATAGTAGGCAATCGGACGGGCGAGGGAATGTTTTATAGAGCTTGAGAAGTGGAGGCTGATTTGCCTGGCTTCCAAGTCGGAACTGGTCAAGTCTGTTTGCGGCCTTCAGTGTGCGCAGGAGTCAGCAAAAAATTCATCCGATAGCTGTTGTTTGTAAACATTTTCAGCACATTTTCTCAACAACACTTCAGGTAATTGTCATCCAGTGTTTGCATACACAACAACAACTACCAAAAAAGCGAAACCACCTTGCATATAAATGTTGTAAATTTGTCGGTCTGCCGTATTGTCAATATGTTTTGCATTAACTTACCAGTGTGAACTGCGCTGGTCGACTGTGAAACGTTGTAATGTAGTAATGGAATTAGATTAGGAGACAGTAGCATGCTGGATTTGACTGTTTGCCCGTGTTCACAACAAAATTGGCTGGGGAAATCAACTTATTCCGTCTGATTTACCTGCTTTTGTTTCATTTTGGAAAACATTTTGTGTTCGTAGAATATTCATCAACACTGTTGTATTGACCAGCCTATCGGAACTCAGCACCGCTTGGTCTTGGATACTTATAAACAAGTGCGTAGAGTCATCAGGGGTTTGAAACGAAAGTACTGGCTAGTGTCCCCCACGAGCTGCTAGCATAAATTATGCCCGATTTATACTCTTTTGTATCCACCCATCCCGTACGTCCTCTGGCGACGGGGAATGGACAGTATTGCAGCTGTGGAATAAGGATTTAAGTCTAACAGGAGACAAGGTAGCAGAACAACAGTTTAACGGAGCATCAAAAAACAAACTTGGCAACCGAAAACGCCGAACGATTTCTGGTAAAGGTATTTCGATATGTTTGCAGCGTCTACCGGCTCGCTGCTTTACAGTAGATGATAATCTACCGTTTAGACAAAGATCAACAGATATGCAGCCATTTCGGGTTAACGCAAATCAATGTCTTTTGTTTAGATGGATTAGTCCAATACACAGATGCATCCTGATAAATCATAAATCGAGGCGACAAACTACCTCAGTAATCAACTAACTGGAATTTTAAATCGTTATAAATTAAGAGAAATACCATCAGACAACGCGTATCAAGTTATATGCCTGAGGAGAATTTTTATGGGAAAAATGTGGTAATCCTACATATTCCACGAGAACAGTCACTCCAGAAAACCATGATTGTTAGTTCCATCACGATAAGCTGTATGTGCCACTAATGAAACAGGGCAGACCTTCCGTCACTGACTGTTCGGGACCACCGCAACAGGGATGCTCATCATGCTTTACCGTGACATTTCTACGTCATATATACACACTGCCTGAGGAGAAGACAACAACTCAGGCGATTGTGTTGCTATCATTGACCTTAAGTAGTGGAAGTCTCTGAGCTAGAACAAGTCGGTCACTGTTTCACAAGTTGGACTTCATCAATCTCTCGTTGTATCTTCTATAATATTTAACGCGGGACCAAAGTCACTTGGTAAGTCAGCACGACGGCCTTGGAGAAGACCCGTGAAAAGCTCACCTGTGTGTTTGTATATTGCATTGTATTTTGCCTTCTTTGGGAAGTTTATTTATTTCCTTGTATCTTTATAACCTGTTTGGTTGAAAATACAAAGTGAGAAAGCCGTGAAAACATTTAGTCCTGGTTTTTGAAATTAAAAATCTAACTTTCACTCATAACTAGATGTTGTGAACTGGAACATCTTCAGTATAGGTCTGTGTCAGTCACGTAGGCTCTGCCGTCAGGTGAATGACTGAGCTGCGATTCACCATGTCTTTCTGCTTGTGGCGAACGCAGGTGAACAGTGTGTTGACTAACTTGTACATTGTACTGAAACAATCCTTATAAGGTGAATTATTGTGGTTAACATAAAACCCTTTTTTCACTGGAAGAGACAATTAATGGTCTTATGTACTCATTTGCATAACACGTCTGTTACGACAACGGCTGTCGCTGTTGATGTGCCATACTACGTAAGCATAAGCCTAAATTAATGAGCTACTTTTGTGTCAGACTCTCTGATCAAAGTGTTTCCTCAATTCTATACCTGTTTCACCCATTGATTTGACCAAACACACTGCCTTCAGACAAAACGGTATTCTGTCGCGGAACACGTTTATCATCAAATTCCAGTGAAATATCCGCGTGGAAAGGACCTGCTCAATTGGAGCAATCAGTTTGAAATGAGCAACAAGTTAGTGAGTGCGGATGAACTAAATATTGCACGTTGTAATTTGGGTTGGAATATTTCAGTTTTCAAACAGTCATCTAACTTTTGCTCTTCACAAAAATTATTTTCACTTCTAACTAAGAATGTGTAAGTTTTATGAAAAGCGATTGGTAGGTATCCGCAAAATTTAACGGTATTTGATGTTCAAACTGCATTATTTGACAGAGGACTGTAGTCCTTAATTAACGGGATTATGTTCCGGGAAAAACAAAGTTGATTCATTCGAACCAGTAAACTGGTAGTTTAAATTTGTACATGTTTTGTGGCCAGTCTATTTGTACACGTGTTAAACAGACGAGGACTATGATGGTGCATCATGAATCGAGTTCATAAAAAATTTGAGAAGTATGAGAAGCTCGGAATTCTTGTGCACATCCGAATTTACGTTGGAGAGTTTAGAGAGAAAAATGCAGCGGCTGATTTCAGCTCTGAAGACGGGGGTGGTGGCGGTTAGCAATAATGAAATTTCAAACGAGGGAAGGTTAGAATGATGTGATCAAAAACTATCTTACTCATAACCTGTCTAGTGTATCACAAACTTTTCCCAGCATAGAGGAATTTAAATTAAAAATTTTCAACTGGTACTTCACTAAGATTTCTAAAAAAAACTTTGACGTATGTAACTATGATGGTGCCCTCTAGTAGGTAATGGGTTTGTTATACTTAGCTCTTTAAAAAACGAAAAATAGAGTATAGGGCTTTTTTTACTTTTCTCGGGAATATCAATCATCGCCTTTTTCCACTAGTTCAGTTCTAATTATCTATCACGAGTAAAGCTCATGATCGTTTTCCCTATTGATACATGTGTTTCGTGTAATACTTTCGTTGCATGTAGACGCAATATCAGTCAATATGCGACTAAATATTCCATAATCACAAAAATTAGTGTGTGCATCATGCATTGCAAATGACTTCTGCGTTTAATTTCAAGCTCTGTCTTCTGGTTATATAATATGGAAACACCAGCCTTTGTCTTTTCAACACTGCCGCGTTTTTAGAAACTGAAATACGCAGTCTGCCCCTGGCAAACTAAAGTAATTTATTCGATGAACTTGCGAACAACAGAACAACACATTTTACTCCCACTCAGCCGCGTTCATTTTTCAACTGTGATGTTGACGCTAATCAGAAAGCCTTAGTATGTCCGTGTGTGATGAGTCACCAGGTCCATCGAGTGAAGAAGAACAGACAAAAAATCTGGATAAGTAAACATTCACAAAACAAGCGGAAGTTCACATGACATTTAAATTGAAAATCGCAGCACCATGAACCGAAATTCCCGTTTATAAACGTGAGCACATGAGCTGCATGAGACATGCGGTTAGGATGGAGAACATTTTTTTACCAACTATTCTGCTACACTCATAACGTGCAGACACATACGTCAAAATGATCACATGCTCAAAAGTCCTTCCTGACTTTGTGTAACATTGACAAATGGTGACTCGGTGTTAGAGCGTTCATTTACGTGTGTCAGTGTGGTAGCACCGTCCAAGGATGCGGGACGAGTTCGTCTAGTTCACAGTCACTGTATACTAATGAGTAATCTTGAGTAGACGAGGGTTTCGTTAATTTCAAATTTAACATGACTTACAATAGATCACAGCCTCCACGTTCAGATAAACTTTCCGGCCAGCAATGGCCAATACGGTTAACTCACACAAAGTGTCGCCGAAGTTCTAACCCCAGCCATGGCAAGGGTTTGCACTACTGACGAGCTGCACCAAGAGCGGAACTTGAGTCTGACGCTTCCATAAGAAAGAGGCTGCCTGGAAGTTGTATCTGAATGCAAAGACTGCAATCCAATATGAGTAATTTTCAATTCGAATCATATGAACAAAAACACATTCCACTTAATGATCGAAAAAACCAACGCTGACCAAACTGTCTTCACACTTTGTTTCTCTAATGAAGTATGTGTTTAGTTTTTTTGTTCTTGACCAAATTCTAACTTCTGTTTGAACGTGAAAAATGAACATGAATGATTTATTTCGTCAATTAAGGTGAACTGATTTTCCTTTCAAGTATCCTCACCCATGAATTAAAGGAAGCTTTTGTGAATGTCTGTGTGGTCTGCAGCACAAAGTATTAAGTGCTGTTTGGATATTCGGGGCCATCAGCTGACATTTCTACCAATGCGTTTGAGAGACGTTGGAAGTACTGAAGATTTATGTTTAAGGGTATGCCAAAATGTTAATGTGTTAGTTTGTGTCGACACAGTCTATCTGAGGTTGTGGATGTGCGTTTACTAGAAAAGGAAATGTCCAATGGAGCAGAACATGAAAAACGCTTATTTACAGTAATACACAACCGGTTCCTTGGTACTACACAAGGTGGTTGTAATGGAGTTAGCTGCCAAAGTGACCAAGGTCGTAATCACAGAATCCATCAAACATAATTTTACATTCCAGATTGATTTATCTCCTTTGTCCGAAGTCATCTGTTTTCTGTAAGGAGAGACGTGTGGCCTGGCCGAACTGCGTTATGAGCACCCATTGGGTTTGTTGGTGTACAAGTGCCCGACTCAAACAATTTCAGATGTAGCTGTTTTCTTTCCATTGTGTTTTTTTGAGTGAAACTACGGTCGTATTTTGTAATACTCACTTACGCTTTTGTCCCTCTTTTGAGACATTGAATGGGCCCCTTGATAGTGTTGTGAGATCAATCTATATATCCAAGGTACGATTTGATAATTGGGATATGAGACTCCTGAATCTAATGTTTAACGCATGAGCGTCTCCACTTAACAACCATACAGAAAATGGCCACGATTAAGCTGTGAGATAAGCTGTGTGACCACAACACTGGTTGTTCCATCGAGACACATGAGTTCTGAATCCGAACGTTCGCATGCCACGAATAAATATTGCAAAGAGTATATAGAACTACATGTCGGATCAACAAGTACAAAGCGAAAAAGTGGAATGAATAAACGGTCGTCATTATTTTAGGTGGACACAGGCAGTCCGTTAACAATAGTCATATGTTGGCTATTTTGAAGGCTGAGTTGATAAGCGCATTCGTAAAGGTCAACTTATGACGTTCCTGAGCATAAATTTGAGTCTACGAAATAATGACTGTCAAAATGTGCCATCCTCACCTCAATGGGTCAATTTTTCAAGTAGGCCCTATGGACTTCACCTGAATGAGACGTAAAATCTACTGTTGTCGTTGAATAAACCAACGAGTTTCCTGAAGAAACACGGTGACATTAAGCACCTTGGCAATAACCACCTAAAGGTCTATAAAATTTGGTCTCCGACAAGCTTGGCGAAGAACTAGGAGGCCCAATTTCTTTCTTTATTATTCTAGTAGTTCCCTCCTGAAGTGGGCAGTTTCACTCGTCCACTCAACAGAATCGAAGCAATGTGGTAACCAACGATGTAGAGAGTTTAAATCACGAAATCTTGATGCTTGAAGATGACACTGACATAAGTTTCGAAACAAGTTGATACGCTTCGGTGAGAAACATAAAAACAAACTGGTACTAATCGTATGTACACATTCACTGCCACCGACTGCGTAGTTTGGTCAAAGCAAAGTTTGAACAAGAGTGAGATCGTTATAGCAACAGCAGTTTGATTTCCAAAACAGTTATGCTGAACTTAAAGGGACTAACATAATTTGTATGAAATTTTCGACACAGTAACATGACTCTGTTGTTAACCTATAGATAGAAAGACATGCTTTGTTTAGTTATAGTAAACTACGGCTTTACAAACATACATGCATCGGTCTTGTTGTTCAAATCGTCAGCTATCAAAAACACATGATCGATAAACTGGTGGATACCTTCCCGGGGGCTTACACGGTTGCTGCCACCTTAAATCGTATGCAGATTGTCTCAGTGCCAGAGATTTAGACATGATTTAATGTAATGGATTAATTTAAACCTCATTGGTATTGATGCTAGTTCGATCGCATGGTTTTCGCTGTGTTCTTTGTTTTCAGCGCTGTATCTGAAGTAACTTCCGAACAACTATGTTGGATTCAAAATTGAAAACCAACAGCTATGAACAAAACTATATTGTAATCATTTGAAAGAACCTCTGGCTCACAATCATATTGCAATTTACGGAGAATTTTCATGCATTCCGTACAGTGCACCAGAGTGCACTTGAGTACAATAAGAATATATAACCATTTACCAAAGCTGGTTTTTAATTAATTTCCTGCCACTGATGTGCGTGAATACGGCAGCTTTCGCATTGTTGTGTATATATGTTTATCACGTATCACCGGAATCCACACCACTGGACCGTTGTTGCTGGTTAGCAGAAGTTTTTGTCCGCAACTAGGCTGACCTCATTTACAGGAAGAGATTTTGTTTTCGGATGGGTTTCTCAGTCAGACTCTTTCAAAGAACTAGTGCACCTGAATTTACTTTCCTTGGAACCGGTGTATGGTGTGGATGTTGATTACTCCGTTCAGCCTACGTATTATACATCTCTCACTGCTTATCAGTAACAAGCCGATGTGTTCCTGCAGGGGATAGAATCGCCGGTGGCTTGTGCTCTCTTACCTCCGTGCTAGTCGGAACGTAGGTTGTGTTTGTCGGTGTGTACATGTGAAGAAAACGTGAATGTGCGTGTATAAGAGGAAAGCTCAGTGATACAACTGACTTTTTTCATGTGAGCAGGGACAAACATGGACGCTGAACTAATATTCAACGGCCAAGAAACTATTCGTTCAGACAGCATCTCGGATACTTGTTGATACAGTAAAACTTTAGTACCTCCGACCCACCCAGCTTCGATATTAACTTACTTCCTTATTTTAAGTCTGTAAATTTAGTTGATCGCATGCAAATAGACATAAAACAAACATTTGTTTGCACACATACTCTGTTTCTGAAGTTCTATATAACCACAACCTTCTAATACTCGGAGTTACTACTATGTTGGACAATGGATGTTTCCGAAAAAGGTTCATAGGCGTGTGTAGGATGGGAAAGAGGAGAACGTTTGAGTTTCTGTGACTGTGCTGATGAAGAAGTAGTTTATGTTGTGGCTCTGTAGCCCAGCTGGGATAGCACTTGCCGCTTTGAGGTATGCTGTGTCTGTCGCTAGTTCGAATCCAGCGGATGTCTTGACTTTTCACAGTTGGGTTTTATCTGAAATCATAAATCTGCCACACTACTCACTAGTAAAAATTTCATCTGTTCATTACGTTGGATTCTAGGTCAACTCTTTCTGCAGCCGCGAGCGTTTCACTGTTCTAGCATATTAATCCTCAACATTTAAGAGACAAACATGCAAGACTGTATTTGTTAGGACAATCGAAACCAGCAAGTGTATACGGATAGAATTAGAATTGTTTAGCGCAGTGTCCTGGTATGTTGTCAGCGCCATTTCAGTATTCTTTTGTCTAAGTTTTGTGCATGGCTCACTAAGCCTATTGCTCATGGTTGTTCGTGTTGTTTCGTTTTACAGGACTGTTGTTGAAACCCTTACTTTGGAACACCACTGTTCTCTGGGATTCCACGTTGCCCCAAATTTGGTCCACAATTGTTACGGGCGTTCACGGTGAAAACGACCGGTTTACTTGTTACGCATTTATTACACATTTATTACCATTGGTTAAAACAGTTCAGCAACATTTGTTACATTTTTAGCACAATTCGTAAGCTGTAAAACGGTTGCGTATTCCCCAGTAAAATCTGTAAACACGCATCGAGGCCCAAACTGTGGAGATTACCCCGGCAAGACTGAATGGTTTACTGTGTTGACAGCTTTGCAGCAACCATTATCTCCTCCGTCGGCAGATCTCATGCGAAACTTGCAAAAATCAACAGACTTGAGATCAACGGATTCTCATCATGGAAGCTATGTTACTGTTGCAATTATACACTATTACATCAATTCAAGATCTACATAAAAAAATCGCAGGAACATGAAACTGTTCAATGCTTGGATTATATCCGGTGTTGTCTAAGGTTCGCCTGACGAATTAATCAACGGCAAATTCAATCTGTTCCACGCCTAACTCTCCAAGTGAATCAAAAATTCGGTTGTGTTTCAGGCTTTCCAGTATTTGGCTATGTGGTAGACCCTGAATTAAAGCAACAATCGGCAATACTGGAGGGTTCTTCAGTGGTGACTTTTTACTGCTGGTCAAAATTGTCAGTGGCGACGATCGTGATTCGTACAGTTTTACTAAGCGGTGTCATTATAGCTAGAGTAGTTGCATTATAATGGGTTTTCAAATCGACACCTTGAAATGCATACCTTCCAGTTCTGTCTGAATGGATGAATTTTATTGTACCTGGCCAGTGTGACCCGACAAAGATGTGAGAGACAAGTTGTTGATCATGTTAGCTACAGTGCAGAAAAAGTACTTAAGACAAGATTGATCTAAACCGAGTCGTTGATCACTAGAACCCTGGATATGCTAAAGTAGTCCAGTTTCTGTTATTGCCCTGAATATTCTTCGACGAATAGCATGCAACAGCACTAACTCAGGTGATCGTTTCTAGTAGCTAAAGCCACTCACTATTATGGTGCACATGTAACCTAAAAATTATATCTCGTGCATTTCATTGCGAACGGTTTATTGTTTTCTCTACGCCAACATTTTGTTCAGAAGATCAGAACGTGAGTAAAGCTTCTAGAGAGAGTAGACCTTTGCAAAATGATTAGCAATAATTTAGAGGTAATCGATTAGGGAAACACCATATTACTAGGCGCGAGATCAAGTAAATAGTCACGCCATCATCCTTGCAGATTTGCTTAGCAGACCAAAATAGTGTCATACAAGGCCTGGATAGTTCGTCGTTCTCCGTAGTTTCCTGGTGTCCGCGAAATTTACTGTATGTGGATTTTGCCGAAGGCAACTATTTCAAAATTGTTGCGGGTTGTTCAAAGCCAAAGTACCATCAGGAACTACTGTCTAATGTGGCTACCGTAGGATAATCTGTATGAGGAGTTTCAGCATGTGAAATGGCTTGAGTCTACGGAATAAAGTATGCTCGCTGGTTATGGTTTGCTGCTGAACTTGAGCATAATCAACTGTTAAAGTGTAGGACATGTGTAAGAGGTAACTTTCCCATAGAACTGAACCGATACTCAATCTTAGAATAGAGTTCGCTTCGCGTCAAAGAAAGACGCTCTACTGTAAGATTGGATGGCCTGACCAGCTGAATATGTACAGATTCACCCTCAGTCACGTTCTGCTGAGACAGTAAAAACTAACCAGATAATTATAGTTGACATTACGCAGGTACTGTGTTTGAATTTGCCTTCTCGGAACGTCTTGTTCAAACGTACAAACCGACTCACGGAACCTTAACTGGCCGGATGAGAGAACATTGGGAAAACCCTGAAAACCAGGCTTGCAGATTAGAAAGAACACAATGCAAGTTACGACTGACATGGTGTGAAGTTTACCGCTTTTGTCCTTACGGGACTATGACGACAATTAGGCCAACTTTAGTTGTACTAGTTAATCCAGTTCATCTAGGCATTCAGACGAATAACCTTGTGGTATTGATAAAACCGATACACCTTATCGACCACATACTGAAGATAAACACAATACACGAAGAAGACGAATGACAGCAGTAGTTATACAGTATGCATTAAGAATGAACAAGCCGCTAACGTGAGTGACTAAGAGCAAGTGTCATTAATGTAGGCTAACACAACATTGTTGAAATTTTTGACCAACACTATTGAATTCCTGGTCTGAAGTTTAACGTTTAGGAAAGTTGAAGACAGTTGACTTTGGGATGTTATTACGTTTAACAGATTGAGATCCAAAGTCACCACGCCCACCGAATTAGATAATTAAAAAATGATGTTTTCTGCCAAAAATTGACAAGACGTTACTACCAGTAATATTCCTTTGATTGGAAATCTTTTCCACAGAACGGATAATTTGAAGTAAAACAAATGAGGTACCTTGCCCACACGAGGACAAGTGGTGAGACCGGAATATACCGAGCTGATTAGTACATCGATCCACGCGACTGAACGATGTGGGCAAGTGTACGTTGGATCTCACAGCTGGGTTCTTTGTTTCAACAATACTGACCAATCGTGGACTAGTCCCATAAGGTTAGTGGAGCCAAGTGTCAAACTGAAGATAGTTTAGGATAGTACAACGTTTGTGTATCCATCTTCCAAGCATAAACTAACCCATTATTGATCCCCCCAGTTATTTGTGCGCATTTGACAAATAACCAATAATTTAACAAACTAATATCAATATGATGATAGGGATGTGAAGGTTTATGTCATGGGATGATAACGCACGACAGACCTTAGTTGTCGAAAGTAATTTTGGTCAGCTTCCAGCGTTACTTTTCACTTTCTGCCGCTGAACTTATTCTAAACAGGTTACCATTAGCTATTATCAGACATCACTCGGAGTCGATTTGTCTGAAGCAGGTGTTAACGTGCATTAAATTTTACTAAAACCGTTCCTTTGAATTAAAGAGCTGATTTTTTTCAGAAACTACGTGGTATCACGAGATATATTGCAGCTGCGTAACAATGACCACTGTTTACTAGAAACGGTTGTGAACCATACAGTGTCCAGTCAAAGTTAGCCGAGAAACAACTCATACCAGAGTAGAAAGTACAAGATACACCGTAAGTGTTGACAAAGCACCGGTTAGCTGTACAAGCTCGTTGAAGTGCTAACTCTGTGTGTAGTTAGGGATAGACTCTTATAAACTCTTGCCTACTTCACCCGAACAGCGCCGACTTATAAAAGTGAAATACTGCTGATGAGTTTTGGGTAAATAAAACAATCAGTGCTTTAAAGCGAATACCATATGTAATCTTCTAAGTTTCAAACTCAGTGCCTAACACATGGCGCACGAAATATTTGCGGTTATGCAGTTCTTCCTCCAGTGCGGTGCCCGAAAGAGTACACGAAAAAATTTGATTTATCACGAAACCACATTCGATATTTAAACGCTAGAGTGGATATGACAGAAACCTTGTAAACATTTCCCAGTCTCGCTACGTTCGACCAGATCGACTCAATTTTTGGTTTTATGAACGCTCAAAGTTAGTCGACTCCAGCAATCAAACCGAACGCCCTTGCCTCTAGTTACCAACGTTATCTCATCTAACTGGTTCAGACTGATTAAATCAAGTGAAGCAAACTGAAATTAATTGGCAGAGAAGTGACATTTTATCTGGTTCAACCGTGAATAAACAGTTTGCCGCCGAGTGATTCCGATTTTAGACGCGTCATTTAAAGAGAACTATTCTGGACTTGTGGTTAATTCGTAGTAGTTGATGGCAGAAACTTGTCTCCTCGGATGGAATGTCCACGTTCTTTCTATAGCTAACCATTTTTAACACTCAGCCAGAAACTTTCTTTTCTGCAGGTTTCGGAATATCGCTTAAAAAGTTTCATTTGTGATAGGTGTAACTGAGATTAAACCTCGTGATGATGTTTCCGTTCGAAGATAAAACTAATGAAGCAAACGGTGTCTCATGCTAATTTTTATGTTTTGTCTCAGTAATCTATTTATCCATGGTTCGGCGCTAAACGAGGCTCAGCTTTCTCGAAATTACGCCCCCTCTAAATTAGCAAGTCTGCATACTGTTCTTTGGTAGCCTAGTAATTAGCAGTGAATTCCGTTAATCTCAGCGTGTACTTCTTCAGAACACCTCTTTATTGTCGCTCAATTGGAACGTTCGTTGAATTTTACACGAGGAGGAATCGTGGTTGGTAACTGAATCAAATAAGACAACTCTCAGTTGTCAAAGTGACTCCACGACTCAGCTGGAAAACCACCTGCCGAGAGTGAGGTTTCGTTTTCGTGTATATTTGGAATCCAGTGGAAGTTCAGACTGTTCACAACCAGGTCACTCCTTATCAGTACTTCGATCTGTTTGAATGTGAAGATAGACGCTTTACTTAACAGCTTGTTTCACTCATGTACATTGGTAAACGTAAACAGGGCGTGTTTATTAATCAGAAGGTTCCGTTTCAACACCAAAGACAGTAACTGAATTCACAAAATATCGCTGTAGAACTAAAATCTTTAATCAAAGCCAGAGCTCATCGAGATAGATTATTTAGTATAACTCCATCATTAGAGTACAAAAATGACTGTGGTTGGAAATGTACGAGCAAATTATCTATAGTCTGGTGACCTTTATATAAAAAACGTTTAAGGCGGGGGGTAATCGGAAATGTAAAATTATTTAATTGTCTCTATTATGGGGTTACTGATGAATAGTTGGGGATTTGGTTTGTTTTCAAGTTGACCATCACTCACATTTGATCGCAGCATTCGCATTCAGATAAACTTTCCAGCCAGCCTCTTTCGAAAAGAAAATATCGCCTAGCAGGTTTAATGAGATCGAGGATTTCGACCTGTCTTGGAGGTCCTAATCGCGGGGTTATCGATTGGAGTTAACAGGCAGTAACTGTGTCTCCTCTCGAGACGATCGGGCAACCTGATCATTGCTCACAAGCGAGAGTGGTTGAGCGTTCAGATTTGATGATTCGGTCGTGCCTAATGTGAGGTCAATGGCGCAGTGGTTAACACGGTTGCCTCATGATTGGAATGTCCGGAGTTCAAATCCCGGCCGTGGCAAGGATATGCACTACTGACGAGCTCTAATGAGAGCGAAACTCGAGTCTAGTGCTTCTATTATGGGGGTAAATTAGTAGAGTAGAGTTTGGACAACACGGGTGACCGAAAGACCAATCGCTTAACGAGATCGGATCAACTGACGATGAGTAGCAGGCAAAAACCCCGCGACAGAAAGTGTCAGCCCCACACACAAGTCAGCGTATGTGCACACAACGTTTGAACGGGAACCGAGAGTGTGCTATAGACCGTTGCAACAAGTGTGTTGGACGGTAAAGATAGTGTTTTATTGACAACTTTTCCGCTACAATTTGACTGACCTTTCTTGAACAGTAATACAAAAACCAAATTCTTCACCTGATTGACTTTACTCGTAGACTGATCTGCATTCCTGTACTTTTCCATATGAATCGAGCTTGTTGGTTTTCCACTAAAACTGATCAAACGAACCGCAGCCATCAGATAATGATTTTCAAGTGATTGGTGAGAGGTACAAAAGGTATGTTTGCAAGTTAAATAACTAAACAAGCTATGTTGTTTTCACATTTAAGGCGTATTTAGAACGTACCTGGGTGTTGGGCATACTCACCTCACCTATCTCTAGTGGACCTTTAGCTAACCTTCTTTCAACTCGTAGCTTATGAGATTGAGATTGTGTCTCATCTGGTGTTTATCCATCGGTTTAGGTAGCATAGATGACCCCCATGACATCACCATCCTACCAACCAGTACAGGGTAAAACGTTATCGAGTAGCACGACGCAACATATTAAATTTCATGAAAGATTTCTACAGTATATGTTGTATAGATTTTATCAACAAAATTCTGTAAAGCAAATGTAACATCTGACTGAATTGATTTGAATCAACTAAATTTCAACGAAGCTACATATTATCTTCCTTTAGTAAAATCGAAACCTTATTCATCATTCATTCAAACGTCTATATTTTCACGTATTCAATTAAAATTATCACTCTATGCTTGAAAACTGCCATTGATAATGAATGTTTTTGCGGTAAATGTTGAAGAAGTGCACTGAAAATTGACGATTAAAAACAAATTTACACAGTAAAAAATATCGGTCTTACTTGCTCAATCCATACGTTCAAGGTGAGAACTTGGTTGACTTCATCCTAAAGGATAGAAGGAAAACACAATTACACCAAGGTACAAAGAATAGCAGTTCTCAGTGTAATCACAAGAAAACGTGCTCGTACTAATCACTGTTAGCTCTTAATCTGTCAGCCGAAATAGCTTGGACACATTCTGTTCTCAAAAACTTAACAACCTCCCAAAAACAAAAATTACAACAAGAATCGCCCTATAATATGTATATGGGAACAAAATTAGAGTAAACCATATTTCGGTCGGTGTTTTCCACGCTGTCTTTATAATATAAATCACCGCAATCGTTTTGGCAAAAATCGCCCAACTACTTCGATACATCTGTTTCTAGCCAACTCAATACTCCATCCCCAAGCTGGTTTTCTGCTCTCCTAACAGCTGTTAGCTTGGATGGGGCGTGTATTTATAACTTTGTGAAAAAACTGCCAGTAAGTTAGCTTCACCTGCCACCAGCATTTAATATCTTACTGGTTATATGATATTCATCTAATGTGTAATCTCATAAAATATTTCGAATCTCTCAGGTGTGTTGACTTCGTGTTTTTTTCTATCTATCCTACATTCAAATGTTCGAAGTGTCTGCAAGTTTGATGGGATAAGCCTTTGATTATATAACCAACACAACTGATCCCACAGAAACAAACGAATCCTTACAAACAGAAGAAAGTTTAGATGTGTCAATGAACTAATTCACCTGTGCATACACATTCGTGTCCTTGGGTCTGTTGCTGGTAGGTAATAATTGGAGACATCATTGCATTGCTCTATTCTCTTCCCTCTAGACTACGAGGATCAGAGTAAACGTTTAAACGTCTATGCAGCAAAAGGTTTGCCAGCGGATTTCTGATAATTGACTTGGCGTGAAAACTGCGTCGCTTGCAAAAAGTCAGCATACACATTGCTATTCACTTTTTTAACAGTTTCCATCTACCGTTCCTCGCCAAGTGAACAGTTTGATGGTTTCGAAGCACGATATATGCAAACAAATGTCTCAGTGCAATGCTCACATGTTTAGTAAGCTGATTTTGATATACCTCTGATGGACCTGCGTGGTGGTTAAACCGATTTTCTTGTTAATATCATGTAACGTCAAACCAGAACGAATACCTCATGGATTTTGGAAAAAGGTGAATAAGCTGCAGAAACAGGCGCTTCGATTTAGTGACGAGTTGGTTAATCAGTAAGAAAATGAGCATCACTGAAGTATAATCATTGACCAATCAACCACGGTTTTCACGTGGACCAAGGTGGAAGAAGGGAACACGCGAAAAAACGAGAATGCTTGGCATGATATTCGGTTGTTCATTTACACTCGAGTGGCAGGGTGATGCCGTAATTATAAGACAGAAATTACAATAATATTTTGTCGAATTGCGTAAACAAAGCAAGTGTGTGGTTGCATGTACTACTGTGATCTTGCCTAATTTGTGGTCAGTGGCACAGTAGTCAACATGATCGTTCCTTGAACGCTTGTTCGGGGTTTTACTCAAGGCCAAGTTAAGGGTATTCTCTACTGTAAACCTAAGGTAAAAAAAACTAGATGTCAGAAAAAAGGCTGTCTGGAACGTCTATGGGAATACGACGGTCTTGATCAGTTGTGGATGAGGTTTAGTGTATCGCTTGTTATTGAAACAATGTGAGGATGTTGTGTAAACAGTGACGCCACAATGAGCATGAATGTTAAACCTCCGGTGAAATTTCATTTCACCCCTGATTAGCAGTGTTCACAGGCTTAGTCACGAAGTTATGTTTGCGCAACAATTTCCAAAATAGAGAGTCACAGCATATTTGGGACGTTCTCGTACAAACCTCGCCCCATATAATTGGCAAAGAACGCAAAAGCATAGTGGTTTCGAGGAATATTTTGCACGGCTTCGATGGTAGTATTCAACTCTCTACATTCAATATCTGGCAATGAACAGCCTCCTAGATTAAGACTTGTTAGCGGTCACAATGATATGATGCATCAGGATGCAGTGCGAGAACGCATCGCTAAGCCAACGATGAATTATTCAACAACAGGACAAACTAGTGTTTTCGTGAAGCTTTTCTGTTGGTTGACGTGAACCTTCAATCTCATAAGAATCAAAAACGTCAGTGGCTGCTAGTATGTTAGGCTGGAACGGTTTGATGTTTGATAGTTCAGGATGCCGAATGCCGTTTCAACACAAAATGCTTGAGTGAGTTCAGGATTTCTACAGTTCTCATAATTCCCTTGAAAATAAGAAGTTGTGTATTGTCGTTGTATAATTAATTCAAAAATTTATCTAGACCAAACACGTACCTTATATATCCTGCGTGAATTACTGATCAGGCAGACCAGCCTGTGATATCATAAATCTTAAATAACTGTTGACATGCCATCAGATAATGCGTGCGTTTGTCATTGTGACTTTTTTTGTGAACTAAAACTTTGCATGTGTTTGATCTGCCTGTTCAGTTAGGTAGCTTCTCTTCAAGATTCAATTATTAACGCATAATCCATGCAGAATACAGTTCAGCAAGGTGAAATCTCATTTTTTGCGACCAATATTTTTGGCGTTTCATACACCGATCATTTGTTTCCGCACACTACCCGAATATAACGATCAGTTGGAAGTGTTTTGTGTCTTTGCCTTTAGACAAAGTAACGGTTCTGTATACAAACGTACAAATGTACTGGGTCTTGAATATGAGGCTCAATTGAAAAATTGAACAAAATTCTACGAGGGTGAAATTTTACAACTCTTACATCAAGAAGCATTACAAATATCATTTCGGGCCATTGCGGCCCTAACCAACCTAACCTGACAATCTAAGGTTGACGGTGTCTATTTAAACTGACAGGTGAAAGCAGGCTATAACTCAGTGACGCAACACATCTTGCAGTAAGTGTGATTCATCAGACAGTTGGATAAATACTGTGGTAGTACACACTTTTTAATACCATCTGTATAATTTTATGGTAAGTCATTGGTGTGAAAACAGGTTATCGATGGCTGTGGCATGCATTTTAGACATAGTTGCATCACCTGCTACAGTCAGTGTATCACTTAAATGATGGCACCTAGCGCACGTGTGACTTTTGGTGCCTTACCGGCGGGGAACGTACGATTTACTTCCTCTCCATGACATATAGACTTAGGAAGATTTGGAATAAAAAGTTATTTGAGTATTTGAATGAAGTATTACTGAAAGTCTCATCTTGAATTATTTCTATCAGCCCACTGATCACTCGAATAATCATAGTGTTTCTAATGTAGTCGGTAGCTTTTTTAATGGATAAATCCGTGAGTATCTATTTAACATGGAAATCGAACGAATAGCACACTGCCAAAGATATCTTAGGAATTTTCTTGTCAAATTGAAGGTGGACACATGAGCTAAAGATTTCGATAATTTACATAGAAAGATGAAAATGTTTCGTCTGTGTAAACGTCAAGCGTGGCTAGTCTAATGACTTACGTTTGATAGACGTGAAAACTAATCATGAACCTGCTGTTGCATCAGCACTTCAGTTTGATCAGAGTTTCACATCTGGACCGGACAACCACAAAGGTGTATCAGTCTTTGTTATAAAATCACGAGTGGGCTCTGCAACCTGTCTGAATTGGTTGTGTTATGTTTCTTCATGTAACCGTATGCAAATTTATACCGCTATTTTCTGTTGACTAACATAGAATTCTCCGCAATACGAGATGACAACATTTTCATGTGCGATGTATACTATCATCGTGCGACAGAGTGCTTTGAATACATTTATGTCCTGTTGAAATAAATTATCGTGTATCACATCCAAGC
Organism: Paragonimus westermani; assembly: GCA_008508345.1. Classification (NCBI taxonomy): domain Eukaryota; kingdom Metazoa; phylum Platyhelminthes; class Trematoda; order Plagiorchiida; family Troglotrematidae; genus Paragonimus; species Paragonimus westermani. The sequence goes on from QNGE01000995.1 coordinate 169,148, forward strand.
GTTTATTTCTCCTTCTTAAGTTTGCTGTCCTTTGTTTGTCGCTGAAGCCTGTTTTATTTAAGAGATAAGAATCACAAATATTTATCTACATAGCTTGTCTCAATCTCGGCTAAACACTTCGCCGGGGTTAACACGAATGCAAGAATGCAAACCTCTCTGTCTTTTAACAACATGCGTTTCAATAACGTATGTCGCTCTAGGGAGATTACAACTCTACAATTGTATCCAAGTGGAGACTCGAACAAAATCGCCCTCCACAACGATACCACTACCGTGTAGATACCAACTTTTGCTACAGCGGAGCAAGGTTTTTTGAAATTCATCAAATCAGATCAGTGTGACCACTTGTTCTCCGTGTAATCCCTATGCTCATCGCACACGATTCAGAAACGAGATATTCACCTTTCCACATGCTCCACCAAGTAAACCTACTATGTAAACATTTGCAGTTTTGTCGAATATTTTCAAAGTAGCTAAGTTATACAACAGCTAAAGCAACTTTTGGTGCTAAACAATGCTATTTTGCTGGGGTATATAAGAACGAGTCTTCATACAACAATCTCAAATATAAACAAGTGAAAAACGTTGGGTTTAGGCAGAATTTTATTTCAGTCCTACGTACTAATTTATAGCCTACGGAAAGCTATGAAGTGTGCATTCTCTCCGTTTATAATTAATATAAATTTGTCCAACGTGCAGGAATTTTGTGGGAGGTTTGTAGACTTCAGAACCATGTTTGTGAAACGGACATCAACAAGCGTGTTCAAAGTACTGTTTCACAAAACAACGTCTATTGAGGATTGTTTCAACTAAAATGTGATGACGATTAAGCTGGAATTCCATAAAGTTATTGTCCAGTCCTTAACCAACGCAACGTTACCTAACAGAAGAACCGGGGTGGCATTCCTCATGTCAGTACTAGACAGTACCATCTTTGAAAAGGTGTAACCACAAAATTTTAGCCGCAGTAAAAACCTTCTCTATAGTCTTATCAGTTAAGGGGAGGGACGTCTGGATACAACGCTTCAATTACATGTAACGCAATTAGATTCCGGGTGAAACAACGATACATTAGGATGATTAGAATTTACCTCCGGTTTGATATTCTGAATATTGGACTCCGAATAGCCCTAGAAATTCATCCGGAACGCCTAGTCCACCAATCCGTTTAGAGAAGTGAGTACCAGCTTACGCTAGCAGGCTCATAATACGTGAACACTTAATAATAAAGTTACAAGAGTATTGCACAAATCAGTTTCTTTTTTGGCTGATGGCAGCAACACTTAATATGTCACATGCTACAATCAGGTTTGTTTATCATTGTACAAAATGCCTGACAAAAACAGAATGGTGCAACAGTAACTTTCACCATCCATTCATTACTGTAAACTCTAAAAAAGTGAAATCAATTTATTGATGGAGAGAGTTTTGCGTCTTAGTTCAGACTAGAGATAAGGCGATTAAAATCAAATCGCCTACGGCTCAAGAACGTCCGACATACATTGGGACAATTTGACTATTATATCTGAACCTTCAGTCATATTCACCTGTGGAAAACGTCCAGACACTGACTCTGTCTGTAACCTTGTGAGTAGTACTTTGATAATTGAAGAAATCAAAACGTTTAGTGAAACTTCATGACGGCTTATTGAGCATTGACGGGTAATCAGACAAAAGATAGATGTAGTTTATGTATGACACACAGCAGATCACAGATTTTATAGGCTGATGGAATTTCATAAAGATTTCAGAGAAGACACTAAACTTGACAGCTGCTCAACATTACTCGTAAGTGGATAAGACTGAGGCGGGGAAGTTTTTACGTCAGTAAGGCAGCAGCCCACATCTTTGCCACACGAGAAGATGAACCGGAATTGAACTTCCGATTGTTGCCCTGACAGGCGCCACCAAGATCTAACAGGATGAGAACTGGATTTCAGATTTTGTTTCCCAAACGGGTTAGCGCAAGATCCACCTGAATTCGAAAGAGAGGTTCTACTTTCAAGGATTTACAAATTGTGTCCAACAAATCCCCAACGTTGTGTCACTACTTTCATTTATTGACTGATTCTGTAATCAACGTTCTGTCCGTAAACATTTGAAGTGTTTAATTTTAGACTGTTCCATAAGATTTACCTGGTTGGCGTTATCTCTACTCTGCTGAATTGCACACAAACCGTTCACTATCAATATCAACTTTCAGGCTCAATCTTCCAGTTGATAGGCCGAACTTCCATAACATTCCTATCGGAAAAACCATGCAAGCGATTGCTTGTAGAAAACAAGTCATTCGAATGTAACAGGTTACATGGTACAAAATCACAAGATAAACTGTGACGTATTTGTTATCACCTGCCTTGCGAGCGTACATATTTTTGTCCTTTCGTGGCCTGAATAATGCTTTCGCACCTAGTGTTTCTCTGTTCGCAGTTTTTACAGCAGTGGGTGGGCAGATTTTTACGTTATAGCCAACCTTCTAAGCAGGTGCAGTAGGATCATTGTAAAGAAATTTTAGCGATCGACTGATAACACAACGGCCTTCGGATGGCATCGAGGCCCCGTAACATTCGATTTGAACCAATACCAAGAAAGTTAATTGACCAGAAAACCTACAAGGCATGTTGTGATACTTCAACAGCTTACCTGATGTCACCATTTGCAAATATAAAATATGCAAGGTATATAGCAGGAAAATACTGACAACCAACAATCGGACATGTTTTCGACCTTGTTAGGTATCGTATAATCGAGATTGCAACAATCCGTGCACATAACGTTTACTTTTTAGTTCGATTCAGCATTGCTTCCCTAAAAGCTAGTAACTTTGGCTTCCGAGTGCATCGAGTTACTTTGCATTAACTGAATGGATCTCTTGCTAATCCGTCCTCATGAGGTGTTTACAGTTCTGGACGGGATTTCGACCAAATGATGCAAAACGTTAAATCCGTGTAATATTAGTAGTTTAAATCCGTTCCCGGCACGTTTAGTAATTTGTTTGAACGGTTTCCAGCTTCCTTTACCCAAGTAGCAAAAATATACGAACTGACACATAACGCGGGGGATAGAACAACTGAACAAATTGGGTCCGTGTCTATAGAGAGCTAGTTGTCTGGTAAATTAATTTAAGCTCAAATCCACAGCTCCAGCAGACCCTAGTACCGTTCCAAAAGTCTCGCTCTACGGTTTCCAATTGCGTAAGTTGATTAGTAAATCAGCAACTCACGTTCCTTCTTACAAAGTATATGTAAGCCAATTACAATTGTCTCCATTGCCAGGTATCAAACGATACTCACAGTTGTGGTGGCTGAATTCATATGACCATCAGATTCCAATTGTGGTAACCTCACCAACAAATTCAAGACGCTTGTCGCTGATTTTCTTTGAAACTGTCGTGGTATTTAATAATCCCATAACATTTAACGTCTACTTTCATTTTTCTTAACTGCAGATAAAATGCCGAGTTTACTTGGTCAAATATACAATCATCTTGAACCGAAGAGCTTAAACTAACCAAGATTAGCCAGAAACAAAATAATCACCAAACGACTGAACGAATTCTATTCTGTCCACACAAGCTTTGGTTAAGCGGTGCGTGATCTCATGAGCACGTGTAATTAACATGCAATATCGCACTGATAAGCAACACGGAATCAAACTGTGCTAACGCTGATTAAACGCGCGGTTTGTTTTTAACTGAGACGTGGATCTGTTTTCCTGCAAACCGTTCATCACAGCTTTTAAGACACTGGTGTTTGTACCGAAAAAACCCTCGCATTCACAAAACCCTTTTACAGGACGCCGTTTGTTTTATTATGGATACGCCTCTTGAAAAAACCAGCTTCTAGAACCTTAAAGGAGTTTGAGGTAAACCAACTTACCTGTACAGTAGCCCTTTTGGGTCAGACCTAGCCGAGCTACTCAAAGACATCAGGGTGGTTGGTTCACTAGGTGCAACCATCAGGGTATCAAGAATTCTTATAGAAATTTGTCACAGGAAAAAGTGGTTTGCACTTGATTGATAAATATAACTTGCCCATATATATCTTAACGCAATAATGTTTAATAAATCTATAGCGGAAATCATATACCTGCACTAAATGGAACTTTTAAACACTGCTGATTGCTGCCTCTGCTACGAATCAATTGATCTACGGGGACTAAAACAACTGCTACCAAATTATCGTTGAGTACGACAGTATTGTATGTAAACCGTGACCTCTAGAACGTACATATGCACAACATTTCAAACGTTTCACCCTAAAATATGACCATTTCAAACTGTTGACATTGACGACGCAAGTGAAGTATGAACCTGATAACCAGCAAGAACCAAACCACACTCGATCATTCTTTTTAAGCGTCCGAATACGTTATTACGTGAATGGTTTCTATTCAATTCCGTCCGGATTTCGGTCTTCGTAAGAGCTTAGGAGAACCGATTTTGGTTACATTCGGCTTATGAGAGGTTGCGGAATTCAAATTGTTATCTGGATCGCATCTTAAACGGAAAGGTCGTCAGGAACCTCAGACTGCATGCACTCAAACAATTAAATGACAAAACCGCTGGATACTGTTTATTGTTCACTTTCACAGATAATCTGCCAAAATGTTTACAGGGTTCTCACGATTGCTAGAATATGTGCAAGGTGCAAGAATTATGTACGTACTTCAAACTTGCACATGCCACTGTGACACATTAAGACGGTGTTGCTGAGAACTTGATGTCGTTTGTAAGCGCTCCACCAGTTCCAAATTAATTGTGAACTGGAAGTAGCGAAAATTTCATCCAACGATTTTATTGAAAAGACACGATTTGCTTTTGAGATAAAGATCCTAATTAGGACGAACATTGTTTCGCTTCAAGCGAACAGCATATTCGGACTCAGATTGAATTTAAGCTGTTTCTGGTATATATGCCAGTATGTATGCCTTGCAGAATCTTTGTGGGGTTTCGATCGAACAAATGTGTGGACATTCAGGACATCTGGTATACTATATAAAACCTACCATAAATGTGCAGACGCTATATACAATGCCTTATTCGAGGATAACAATTTAATCAAACATACCGAATATTCTAAGGTTGCTGCCGTCAGAAAATGTGTCCCTCAACGGTGGCCTGTTGACAGTCAGAAGGTTCCGTCAGTAGAGTGATTCTACAGTTGCCTACCTTTTCATCATATGCAGTACACAAAGTGATGTTCCGTCCATTTGGGTCGATGCTACTGGGATGATCCTGTCAATTTTTTATCACTACTGATATCCAGTAATATTGGTACGGCACATCGTCAATTGATTATTGCGCCCTCTTTCCTTGCATTCCGTCATACCGCAGATCAACAAACACTTACTGATGTGCTCGAAATAAATGCAAGCCTACAGTCCACATATCCGACCAATTTGTTCCGACTTTCACAGAATTCCTCCACAGAGCCCAAAGTGGATGGCATCGTTGACCTGTTAACGGAAATTTTAGACTTTATGTGTTGTGTGACAACCTTTTCTGCATTCTGTAACTTGATGTTTGCATTATTTGTGTTCCGTAGCTTAGTGATAACTTTGATCAATGTAGCGAAAACCAGCGCGGCGAGAATTGTACTGTATATGGTTCTAAACCAAACTTTCCACCCAGGACTCACCCATATTCCCGTCCGAATCTCCTGTTTAATTGGTTTTGCTTACTGTCGATTCTCATCTCTCTCTCATCTCTTCCCTTGGACTGATGTCAACTACTGATTTTTGTTTTCGATCTTCTCACCATCAGAACGTCAGCTGTACTATGAACTGACAACTTTTCATAGCTATTCACGGCAACCTATTAAAAGTTTAACTAGTTTTTCTCAAATTCTGCTCATCTCGAAGGAGCTTGGCTTTGTTCACCTAACACATTTTGTAAGTCTAAACAAAAGTCAACAACTGCTTTGGTTTTATCCTGATATCTGTAATCGAAATCACAACACCCCTGAGGAAGGTCATCCGACGTGGATGAAACCTAGAGTATTACAACTCGCTCATAATGTTGTGTTATTCTCAGTCTGTGTCTCAGTAACATGATGAACACGACGCCCAAGATGTTCAAATTTATTTGTACTAAATTTGGTGCGGATATCTTACAATCGTCGTTATTCTCTTCGTAAATTGTGTTTTCGAATTGTGATTGCATTTAGATGGAATGGACTATAAAGTTTCTCTGAGACAACATTTAATGTGTTCTGGTACTACCAACTATGTAGTAAGTACAGATGTTTTTGGTATGACGTTCAAAAATTTTCACTCTGTTTACTTTCTCACGCAATACCGTGGGATTTCACGCCCATTTTCCCGATTGTCAGATAGTCTTACAATTTAGATTCTCACGAGTAAAACTTTGCTGGCTCAAAATTAGTTCCGTCAAATTAGTAGGACAGACAGTTCAACGGACTAGTGAATGAACTGGGCACAGCCGTAGATGCATTGCAATGGTGTTGACTAAATGAAAAATCCAAACGTAGACCTTCCCATTTCCAAATTCATAGTTGGTTGCAGGGGGATAATATCCGGAAGTTGTTACATGAATACTCTTAAAATAATGAGTTAACACCATAAACATCTCTTCTTGTGTTGTTAATTAGAAAACAGCATACGCACACCGTAAGCAAACCGACTTGAGAAGATTCAACGAAAGGTTATTGATTAGGCGGGCATGCAATTTGTCTCATTTGACTCAAAGTAAATGTTCTAAATTTTAAATTTGCAATAGTTTTTAATGTTACCCAACCGCTTTAGATGTACAAAAACATTAGTGGTACGGACATCATCTAGTCCACTACAATACTGGGGCTTTTTGAGTCCGTCTGATGGCTTCCGCTAGTCTGCTTCTGAGGTGTGCCTCTTGTTTAGCAATAAACACTTTCAATTCAGTTTGATAAAAATTTTCAACTCGAGTTACTCAATGGTAAGAATTATTAAAAAACGGCTTCATTATTTTCTTATTTAAGCGATAAAGGTGGTCTCTGAAGAGAAATTGGATATCTTACCTCGTTTGAAAATTTTTACCACATACAAATTATGAAGTCGTATATATTTAGTACAGGTTAAGCTGGCGATGACACTGGCTGGCGATAACACGTCAACACAGAAAGCGTGCGTTTGTCTGACTGACCAAATGACCTGTCCCTAGCAGGTATCCAACGATTGATGAACTCGGTTTTGTTGTGTTTGGTTGTGCCTGGTTGTAGTAGGGTGTACAGATGAACTTGATTTATAAGCCTCATTCAGGTAATTATTTTTGGTTCCCATCGTTGTTATATGTAATGATATCCCCATCTTGCAAAACCGGTCTTCTGATCTCGATGGTCGAATTCACAACTGCGAAAGGATTTTCTATTGTCAGCGTTCCTCATCACAGACCACCGGTGAACTGCTTTTCGAATGACTGGTTTTCCCCAAAGTGTCTCCCAACAACACTTGTGCAGGCAGTACTGAGATTTGGAGTTCACTGATCCAAACACCGCTTGATAATAATAACCCAGTGGAAGACAAATTGAAAACATGCGTATCGTCAACAATTCAACACTGAACCAACTACAGGAAACTGTCGTGAACTATCACGACCAAAAAAACATGAACTTTCTCCGATTTTAATATACCTTGCTGTTTAAGCACGCTTTTCTTAAAATGTTACTCGACGTTTGCACTTACACTGCCACCTATTGCGGTAGGTTTTGTCAGGTTGAATTTTATGGTTCGTCCAGCTGACAACTCAGTAAGTACTGCAAAATACACAGGTGTGAAACAATTTTTAAATTTTTGATTTGAAAATGTTTTTTGCTTCAAACAGATCAAAATTTAGAACGCAGCGTGAAGAATGTGATTATCTTGCGACCGTTTTTTTATGATTCGATGTGATTGTAACCACACTGTTAACAATAACGGCAATGACAAATATTCCAACAGTTTTTAGGCTGGCAGAATTTATTATTCAATCTTGAGACTTAAATGCAACATAACTGTCTTTCAGTAAACCTGTGATTTGGTTGAATTCAAAAAAGTTTGAATAAAGAACTTGCGTCAAAGGCAGACAGGTACTAGATAATGGATTTAACGTAGTTCCAGTTGCTTCACATGTTTGAGGACAAACGAACGTTATCGACCCGTGTGCCGAATAACTGTGTCCATCAATAACAGATTTCCATAAAGTGCCAGAAACTCATAGATTCACCTGTATAAGGTCATAATGCGTAGTCGAACTACAATCGCCCCATGTACTATGAAAGGGTCATGCTTGATGAAGCATACGGTTATGGAGAAATTTGTAGAACGATTCTACTGTGCTACTGTCCGGATAGCCCTCAGTGGTAGTGTTGATAGAACACTCTTCCTTATTACTGGACACTACCCATGCTATAGCCTACACAGTGAACAGATACGCAACTGCTAATTCTCGCTCAGCAATCGAAAACGAACTAGTAATTCGTCAGGAGATAAATGTGGGCGTATACTTTGCTCTTCAAGTTCAGACTGATTACCATATTGCCTACAAAGGAAACCGCGATTCGTTCATTAATGATATTATGCGGATCAAAATGTTGAAAAAAAGCAATAATCACTTCGAAGAAGTGTACCGTTTATACTGTGGAAATGTTCATGCTGTTGGTGATAATGTCACCTGTCTCCAGAGTATAAAGATTTGCATATATTTCGTAATCTTTGTGGATTACTTAAAGATAACACCGAAAATAAGGTTGAAAGCTTTGCATATGGTGCATCATACCCACATTTTACACCTTGCGGGGCTCACCACCTTGATGGAGGGAAATGCCGCCAACTTACTTAGAACACCATGATTACGCAAAATCTATATTGCCCTTGTACTCAGCTTGAAAACAGCAGTATGAATACTGTATAACAAGTAATATGTCGTAAACATTGATCCAATGGTGATCTGAAGATACACCGGAAACGTTCTCAAGAACGTAGCAAGGATTCGTGTGTTACAGTAACAGATATTTGTCAAGTGAAGGAGTGTGTTAAACGTGATCACAAGCTAAATTTATCACAAAATGTGTACAACGTTCTAATTTGCTCCGCTTGGAAAATTGTCACCTTAAAACTAGTTAAAAGTGGTCTGAATGTACTGAGTTAAACCATAGATAGCTTCTTCTTGGAACGCTAATTATGAAGTGATGTTCTGTTCTTTCGTCAATGAAAGTCCAAGACCTCCCATAAATGCGCAGTGCACAACCAGTTTTGTTGTGTGAAATCACCGTGCATAAGGTGATTGAATAGCAATCAATGAACACGAATTCTCTTCGTTAAAATACCAGTTTCTTCAACTAATATGTCCATCCCGTACGTGTACCCGAACGGATACATTCACTGAAAAGTAGACATAAATTTTAATGTTGGCTCGGTCTACGGTCGAGAAGATGCGTTTTTCCAATTGTCGGCTTTCCTGGATGCGTGCACTACATTGAGGAATACCTTCAAGTGTCACACGGGCCATATTAACCGTGGCTGTCAGAAGTTATCGTGGAATCCCACGCGGTTTGATGCTTCAGTGTAATTCTTCTAACTACTTAGCTTCTCGGCATTAGGATGTGTATTCGTGGCTGCATTTTCCTGATAGCTGTTTACAGAAATGGTTTGAACGAATAATGGAGCACTGTTTTAGATTGTCTAGTTTGACAGCATCCGCCTATCTGTTTCCATCGGATTGCATCATTTCGAAAGGCGTTGAGTCAAAATGTTTTTCTATAGGAAATTGCCTCATTCACTTCACAACCAGAACTACTCACGGCAGTTCGCATGTTGATTGTCTCTCACAAGTTGTTTCATGTTGTGCAGCAGCTTTAGAATTTTAGGTGAAAACGTTTCTGCGTGGTCGGTTCTAGAATTGTCCAAATTCGTTGAAAAAAGTGCTATCCCTTTTATTGCCGTCTACATTTTTAACCCACGAATAAATTGAAGGGAAACTGTCAAATCAGCTTTGCATTGTGCGTTATCTTGAAAATGACAGGAAATGACGGAAGAATAAAGTTTCATAAGAATCATACTGAAGACTTTAAAATATGATGTACACTTTTGACGATACTTGTTCGGTCACCGTAAGAAGACAGTGTTATATGTTGCAATGCGATTAGTTAAAATCCACAAAATAAACACCCAAAGAAGTGCTGACATAGACGTTATTTTGTAAGACAGAATTACCGGGTATTAGTATACAGCTAACTTCAGATAGAAGCAAAGTTCAGTCAATAGTGTAATTGTCCAGTATGGAACGTAGATATTCTTCTAAAGAGTATTCTTCTGGCCGTCCTAGACAAAAGCGGTTAACCCTTTTGAATAAATTACGTTTTCTACCCCCAAGACGATCTTCATTATACAAAAATAAATGAAGCAATCAAAGGCATTTCTTTCAAAATGTATATTCCATCACTTAATATTGATTGGAAACCAATAGCTTTGGTTTATGCTGTCCATTCACCAAAATTCAAAACTCTCGACTACTTAGAGGAAACTCGTCGGCCTAGTTACACCACATGTCTCGTGTTTTTCGTTAATGTATTAACGCAGTAAACTGGCAAATGAGTATTTCCTGCTGTCAACCACACTTTGTTAAATAATACGCATTCCCATCTTTGTAAGAACTACATGAGTACATGAATTTAAATAAAGGATATAAACGTACTTCTTTCCTTGGTTGCACTTAATCAGTAGTGTATTACATCGACAAAAAAAATATCTTGACAAGTTCACGAGCTATCTTGCATCTCAAGCTGGCCACACGGCGCAACAACTTGCAAGTTTCACCGGGAATTCGTCGCTTTAAAAATTTGAAACAGTTCATTCCCTTGAGAAGTTTGAACAAGACCGTTAGAACACGAAAACTGGCAGATGCAAGCATTTCGTACGGACTCGTCAGTACCAAATTTACAATAACATGAAACAGGTTTTTTATATCAAGCATTTAGGGGAGCAGGGTGGATAGTCAATTGGTGGTTTAGAAAAGGTCACTAAGTCCGGGGAAGGGTCTAGTTTACGAGCAATTGTTTCTGAACACACAAAGTCGGCTTCATTCGATTGATTGCAACCGCCTCAGCAAACCGCAAGAATCTTGGATTCGAGTGACGTAATAGGATTCTGAATGCACAAATTGGGTCGATAACATGACCAGTGGTCAGGACGTGTCTTGCGACTGCAGACGCTGGTTGCTTGCGTGTTTCAACCACATTGTCGTTCTTCCGTATTACAGAGTTCTGCACCCAATTAGGCAAATGTTCCTTCACTCTGGAGATCAAGCACCTCTCGGTTCTGCCTATGTAACTTTCATTGCAGTTACATGTAAATTGGTAGACACAATGTGAGGTGGCACCGATAGGCTGATCTCCTTTGATTGAAGGGACAGGCAGTTTCTGGGTCCGGGCTAATACACAGAGTTCCGCTGCGTTAAATGTTCTTTTAATCGAATTCACTAGTCTTTGAGTTGTTTGATGCATGCAATAATCACCTTTAAATGGCAGTTCTATACAAACCCTCTTTTTTCTTACTGTGGCCACCTGTTCAGAAGGTGGTTTCGGTTTACTGTGCCTTTCTATGAACCTTTTTGGATACCCGTTAGATTGTAGTGTAGATGTGATCAAGTCTAATTCTCTCGCAAGACTATCCTGTGTACAGATTCGCCTTGCTCGTGTGAATAGTGTATTCACTAGTGCGCGTTTGTGATGGACCGGTGTGAAACTACTGAAGTTCAGGTATTGACCGGACCACGTGGATTTCCTATAGACGGCTCGTTTGATAGAGCCATCCTCCCGGCGACTAATGAGTATGTCTAGAAACGGCAGACAGTTGTCAGTCTCAAATTCACACGTTACTCTCAGGTTGGGATGACAACTATTGAAGCGCTGCACTAGGTTATCTATTGCCTGCTTAGACCGACTGAATACTAATGTATCATCGACATAACGTTTGTAATATGACAGACTCGCTATGTCTGTAGCTAACTCCTGCTCAATCCTTAACATGAAAAGTCTGCCAGGATGGGCCCTAGTGGACTTCCCATGGCTACCCCGTTTATTTGGCGGTAGCACCGATCAAGAAAACGGAAGCTGATGTTTTCGGTACATAACAATAAGGCTTCCCTCAGAATATCACTAGGCAGAGGCAAAGTAATGTGGCTCATTTCGATGAGCTCACAAATATAATCGATTGTCTCGTGTAGCGGGACATTCGTAAATAGTGACTGAACGTCTATGGAACACATCATTAGCAAGATTGATGTTGTCCAAATCACTGATCAATTCAAAAGAATCCTTAATAGAATGTGTTTGAAACTTTTGTTTCAATGGAGTTAGGCTGGTACGCTTATTCCAGTCGAAGTTGGAGATATTTAAATTCATTCATATGCCTGACATTTGATTGGAAAAGGATTTCACTCCCGGGTGTTCATCGTTTTCCGCAGATTGTATACCTGCTGCCAGTTGGTCACTTGCCTTCCGGATTGTCGCACACATCTTTTGTGCTGCTTACAAACTTCAAGGATAAGGTAACAGTTCAAAAGTACCAACTGCGAATGCGTCCTCACGGAGCTTATTGGTATATTGCACACCAATGAGTTAATCTTGATTAAATCATTCTAACTAGTGAAACCGGCTATTCTAATTTGTCGCACAAGGGGCTAGCGAGTTCACTTGAGTTTTATTGAGACGACCGCGAGTCCCAGCACCACCAAAAAACTATATCATCGATACTGATACCGCAGTGGACCTAAGATATATCAGCATCTGGCACAGTATTTGAACCTCGGCCTAACCAAACTTGTGATCAGGTAGTGCTACTGTCCGTTACGTCGGTTGTTTTCTTAGACTGCACTTAGGCAAGCCGGCCCGTTCAATTATAGGTATCCTAAGCCCTGGTCCAATGGGACCACATATGATGACATCTTCTTCATAAACAAGAGTTTGGGAGATCCGTTCAACATCTCAAACATCAGCTTCCTAAATGCAAAAGAAATATACTGCAGCGCAGGTGGCCTACGTTTGAACTGATGGTACTTTCCTCCCTCATTGGTAGCTGTTTTGTCTCCATTCGAGGACTCGAGTGGCAGTTCTGGATATCCAGACAACTTTTGAAAGCTGTGGATAGCTCGGCGTACTATGACTTACTGGAAACCGCTGAAACAACTGGGAGTGTTAAGATTTCACTAACTACACTCTCAATGAGCCCACTAAATTTGAACCAAAATCTAAATATCCTGCTAGATTTCCAAACACACAAGGCGTGGCGACTGAGAGGGTCACCTACTTTCTCGATTAACTCTTTCAGAATTTCATTCACTTGCTGTTTAATTTTTGATGCAGACAAATTGAATATCTCCCATGGCCGAACTATTGAAATATTTCTGAAGGAGTTCAGTTCCTTTGAAACAACCATACTGACCTCTGTTCACAGTGTATGCTTCTATAACCTAGCGTATTGGTTCATCCAACAACCAGCTGCCAAAAGTTGAAAGCGAGCTGTGTACTAATCTCCTACTTTCGCATGCAATGTATTTGCTTTTTTATGTTAGTCAAACCATTCTTATAGTGTTTCAGATCAAGCACGGCCCTTAGTAAAATTAGGAAAAACTGCCCCCAGTATCGTAGGATTTACGTAGGAAGAACTGATAAACGGCTACCCGATTACAAAACCCAAAATTCGGAAGGCACATTTTAAACCCATCCACCGTTTTAATGAACAGTACACGCGGTAGAACGACATTTCTTGACCTTGACTCAATTAAGGAAATACCGTCCCAGTGTAAATTAGACAATGCTTTCGACTACCATTCGTTTATAAGTTGGCCTTAACTACTGGGGTGTCATTCACGTGCATTATCGAATACCTGCTTTGTAACTAAATGAAATCAGGCAAGAGTTTGCTTGAGTGCTGCCTTTTTTTACCGAAAGAGTATAATATCCGCCAACGTCAAATCTTTCGCAGCTGTGGCTCACGTTTCTATGATTCTCCTCCTCTCTTCTCATCATTTAGGTCTCCAATCCATTAGTCATCTGTTCCACTGCTGTTCTAAGACCTTTCAGTCCATTGCATTCGTCTGTCCTAACCCGGTTTATCATTACCGACTTTTCTACCTGATACGAATGTGCTGCTCTAGCCAGGTTTTCTTACGCCATTAGAATGACGTTGAGACTAATCTTGAGTTGTTTCTAGTGGCCGTCCTTCTATCAACCATTCAATCGATTAGCGTTGCTTTGAGTCCTTCTTCAACCACCGCAGTGCTCTGGGCAACGCTGCCTGCAGCCATACAACGTAAACGATGGCTGTGCCTCGGGGGCAAAGTCGGACGTTTCAGAATCACCAAAGTGCCCCCAACAAGGATGCAGGTTTTTAGAACCCAGAAGCGAGCGTATCTTCAGCGGTGTACTGTCTGTTTCACACAGCTCCTTTGTATGCTCTCCAGTGCAGCCTTAATCTGTCATGGGTTACAGTCATCTAGATCATCAGGGAATTATGCCGAGCAAAAACCAATGAACGAACTTCATGTATTTTGAAAAGATCACGTCATAAGCTTAAATTCAGCCACGAGATCATTGATTTCATTGAGTATATATCATATATAATATATGTATATATATTATGTATTATATATGTTGGTTTCTCTCAATCTCCTGGGCACCATTTCACACACTGTAGGAATTCTTCGTTGGGAACGATGCATTAATTTCACAGTACTGCATTCTGTATTCTGCCTTGGCCAACACGGGTTGGTTTCGAACGCCGTTGACCTTATTCATTTGGTTCTGACAATACGCACGTGAACTTTTGGCCGCTAACATTAACATAATCAGTAGATACGCATAATGATGATTGCAAATGAGACAGCGCGAATGATGCCAGTGCCAAAATCCCTAGGATGTTTAGGAAACAATTTCTAGATGCAATTTGACAGTATGTTGAGTGTCACTGGAGCCAGATTAGCTTGTCTTGCCAGTACCTTTCGAAATATTTGAACCATTTCTCTCATGGAGACTAGTCACCAGTTTTGAATTCGTGATACATTCCCGTTTCTTAATCTCGCCGAAAATATATGAGAAATGACTGTTTAAATACGAGTCGAATAACTGGAAGATAAAAGCTGAAGGCTGAAAATAATGATTTGCATAGTCGAGTTTATGTTGCATATATCAAAAATACATCAGCGTAGAAAATGCCCGGGAATAAGTTAAACAATTAAAGTGAAAATCAGGAGAATTAGTCTACAGCATCCAGACGAAACGGACCACCTAGTTATGAAAAGTACACCATCCTCAATTTAAACTCGATCAAACTGACCTCTCATCACTGAATGTGCATTACCAACACAAATCCAGAAAGTCAAGATCTTGCTGTTCGAATCTCCGGGCAAAACGTTTTAATAAATTTTACCCATTAATCAGGCGGACACGTTTTATCTAATCCTATAAAAGTCAGTCGTATTCTTTAATGTGAATCAACGAAATTCTGGCCATATCAGTTTTTTATACGACACTATGACACTTATGTGACACTATTGCGATTCTTTTCTCGGAACCTTTCACCAAACGAACGTTTGTAAAAAAAGTTTGCCAACCAGTGGCCCATCGTCCACAAGATTTTGAAGCATCACATGCAGTCAGGTTGCATGTTCATGTAAAAAACGATCATCCACTGTTGACCAAATCCTAGTGTTCGACATGTGGACCAGCCATATTCTAGGCATCGAGACATGATTGGAAGCACACGAATGCATGGTAAATCGTTTCGTTGTGTAACTGCCAAATTCTATTTTTCCTCAACGATTTACACCATCAAAAAGACGCTGGTCAGGACTAAGTAAGAACAAACCGAATACATTCTGTATGTATACTGTGTTTGTTTCGTGATTATTTGCGGGTCGAATTGCCACGACAGTGAACTATTAGGTCTAGCAATCGATTTCCCAACACTTGAATTCACAGCTGACTTTGAAATAAATATCAGTTGCCATCTGCGCAAATATGCTTTAATATGCATTGAATTGTTCGTTTAAATAACCTTACGAGAGGATTCAATTGTCACACTTCACATTTCGTCAACGCAATAACGACGAAAATGAAATAAGCCCACTGTGAAATCTGTGGAGGCACAACAGTTACGATCAGTTGCACATGATATTCATTTTATACAAACCCATATCTCCCATTACTTATCAGTAGTCTAAAGTAGACTAAAGCATGTTCTCTCAATTCTCGAATCAGTAACAGATCTCCGTTATTGGGTATAGCATTGAATAATGGATAACCCTCAATAAACATCTGGTTTTCACGAAATAAATGCAAGAGTTTTGAAGCAAAGGTTTTATAAATTCAGATTATGTTAGTAACCCTAATAATCGAATAGTCCGTATGAACAGGATTGAACGAACCCACACTTCATTGAAACAAATGTGCATCAAAGCAATAAAGAACACTCCAAATAATACACACTGATCATTAGAAGAACGCGTGACGTACACCATTTTTTGGTAATTTTTTGGACCGCATCGGACGGCAATGGACCTAACGGTGTCAGCCAGCAAATTGACCGGTAGATGTGTTTGCGCAATTGTTTCAGAATTGGATAGAACGAACCACCTTGACAATATCTTTTAATCTTCCCACTCCGTCTACCGTGAGTTACTTGTTTGCACCCAACCAGCCACACATTTTTTCTCAGCCATTTTTAAAACAATCATTATCCGTCCGTTGATTACAAGTAGAATTTTGTAGCAGAAATTTTTGAAGACGTTGGATATGTCGTGACCAAACAGTAATCACCGGGATTGACATGGCTCAATCACACCAGGCGTGTTGCTCCCATTCAACAATCTTGATGCGTCACGCTCTTCATATTTTGGTACAAATGCGGCTGTCAAGATCACAACACATTTACGCATGTCAAGCTCCATAAATAAGTCATGTTTTTGGGCCTGTCAAATATTCTCAGTATACCAGTTCACATACAAAACTATGTACAGCCTCCCAACGTAGGACATTCCCCGTGTAAGAATTAATCTTTCACTCGGGTTTATGCTGACTATTTTGGGTTCTGTTGTCATCAACAAATTATTGCTTTACAACCATTGATCTCCCAGCGGGGTTAGAGGTATGGCATCCGTACGAAGGTGGTTGGAACCAGTCCCTACACCATGAAAGCTCACTTTCGGCAAGCGAATGAGAAAGAGTCTTCGCTGATGCTCCTCGCTGATCTGTGCAACAAACATAAGGGAGGAATACTTAAACCTAACTGAGAACTTGTGGTGTTACCTGACCGTACTGACTAAACTGATCAGGTTTCGATCCAGTTAATTGCGTTGACAAATTTCACTTGGTCGCCTAGCCGGAAATGACTTGCAGTATCCCACTTCCTGCAAACATCAGTGATGGAGAACAAAGTTGCTCTCTTTATCTCATACGAGTGACTTATTTATCGCATTAATTCTTGCCTGAATTTGGTGAAAACTGGTTGACACGATAAAATGTTCAATGTTTTATCTATTTAAACAAACAAGCGGTCGTATGTTATACTTGCCAATTCTATCCGAAGCAAACAGTGTATCATCCGTTGTCACACGGTTGGTGAACCAGCAACGCCAGCGGTATTCGCATCTGTTAATTGTAGCACTAAATTAACGTTTACACCAACACCGCCCCATCTACAGAAACTATTAAACAACAATGACTAAATATATTACCACGCTAAGTGGTTTCAAATAATCTGCATCCACTCTCTGTGACTAGTACCTTTCGTAGTGATTTCCTAATGACCACCATGGTGTAGGTAAGTGGTAAAAGATCGTGCGCAGATGGGGACCGTAGATATTAACGTAACCGCAAAAGCTTTTTCAGGCGACTTGATATCGATATAGCTTATGTTTGGCCAAAATCTCCACAAAAACCAGTCTCTTTGGATAGTTCAATGTAGACTTCGGTTATCCTCATTTCTGGTTTTCATCGCACACTAGATATCTACCCTCAGAACGCATTCTTTCAAATGCTACAATGACACGCGAGCCAATGAACTCAAACTCGAGCAGAATTTTGATAGTTACAACGAGCGCAGGCCATCCGAACACCCCAATTATGAACTAGTTGCGAGTAGCATGTTGAGATAGATTCGAAAAACGGCCTGTTTGTTTTACTGTAGTCTTAGAATGAGAATCATACTGAAGTACGCCTTCTTGCACGCATAACGAAACGATGTGTTTGATTTGTGTGTATCTTGCTCTGCAGTGAGATGTGAACTACTTGTGAAAATTTTTGTGTTGTAAGCACACAATAAAAAACGTACCAATATTCTGGTTCACACTCAACATATGACTTGAGAAGCTATACACAATATCTTGCATGTTCCACTATTTTCAGTCAACCCTCAACAGTAAACAGTGACCTACATGTTTTAACGATCATACCATTCGGTCCACAAAAAGAACAAAGAACAAATTGATTTTTGTGCAACTCAGGAAAAGAATTTGTCTAGTTGTTATGGTGAGCAGAACTTAATACACATTCCATGAGAGCAGAACGCATTCTGGGGATGGTTCCCTTGCTAAGAGCCCTGGAACAATTTTTACTCATGAGAATTTAGCTGAGAAGGTTGCCTACCGTATTAATCGACAGATTTAAATACCGGTTCGGTATTAGAGAGTAAGAGAAATCACAGAAAACGTCTGAAACAGAACTACGTGCCTACCCTATGGACAAACAATGGTTTCATGCTCAAACAATTTCATCCGCAAATTTGGAGGGTCATCGTTTGACACGAATTGATATGGACATCCTGAATGACAAACACAATTACCGGTTCTGATGTTTACATTTCGAAGTGATCTTTATTTGCGGTTCTTGCGCGTTTGGTGCAGTCAAACAAATCGTCTGCTCCTAACATTATCAAAATATTAACATTTTAATTCATGTCTCCATCTTCCTGAAATGCAAACTTTCAGTTCTAAACTCTATCGAGAACCATCAAATCATTTGCTCAACACGTGAACTTGTTGAGATAGACGAGTTTGCATTAAAATCAAAGGATGTCTTAAGGAGTAAACGAATGATTGGGATGGTGAAAAGTTTTTAAAATATTATTCAAAAAACATTGCGACAAAAAGTGTTCTTATACTTACTCATCTTTCGGTTCGTCAATCATCGTTTAGTGGAATCAGACAAATCTACCAACAGTTTTATCTGCAGAGTGTTATTTCTAAATAAACGGGGGAGTGCTTTCCTACAATTACGATAGGCTGATAACAGTTTGATCAGTTATTAAGTGGACGATGGACTTTAGTAATTGAAGAACGTTAATCTGTTGAGTAGTGCAATCAAAGTTTTGTCGTTAACATCCGTCTAACTAGGTTGACTGTTCCAGATTTAATCAGTAGTTGAAGCGCCGGCCTGAAGAAAACGAAGAATTAACCTTATGGATTTGTGGAAAACTTTCTTGACACTTTCTTTGTTAACCCACTGAAGATGAACAAAGGTCAAGTAATTTTTAATCATTAGTGTGTACTTATCCTTGTTAGTGTGTCATGCTGATATCAAAATTGAACACAATTTGTCAGATCGGCTTATTGATTAGCCTTGTTACATACAGATGAGTATTGAAAAACCACGTCAGAATAAGCGCACAGGCGAACTGCAAAGAACCAATTTGTTTAGTCAGATAACTTTAGCCTATCCGGACAAGCTTGTTCGCCAGTCTCTGGTCGGTTGATATGATAAGGTAGGGTAAGATATTTTCATACGCAAAACTTCCGAGGTGTCTCTCGACTATTTTTTTACAAAGTACATAACTAATGGCGGAAATGACTGAGCATGGCCGTACGGCCTTCAGTATTATGTCCACTTAATATCATGAATGAGAACATAAAGATAAGTGATTACTTGTAAACATTGAAGAATATGATAAGTATATCATAAACTTTACTCACACCTTCCGCAACCTGCTGAATTTTTTGTTGGTAACGAAGCAACACAGACAATAAAATTATGTAGATAATTTGACAACGAATCACTAAAATCAGGATTTAACTTTGAATCACGGATAAACTATACAATCAGCAGACATCAAGCCCAGAGTGTGCTGAAAGTGCCACTCCCACAAGTTGCGCCAGACTTTGGAATGCAGATATCCATAGGATAGAGAGAAAAACTTGTGTGAATTACTGACTGAATATGCGAATTCAACAGATTGTGTAGTACCTTAATTTTTTGGGATACGGATGACCGAGTGATAATAAATAACGCTTGCAAGTTGCTGTTGATAGGTGGAAACAGTAACATTGAGATAGTGTGTTAACTGCACCCCGCCAAGCGAATACTGCTCACTCGGATTTATTTGTCCAAGCAAAGTTGTGATGTCCCTTATCGCGTAGTCACTAATTGCCGATAGCCCCCATCTGCTGCAAGGAACAATGAATTAACCTACCGGTCAGATGGGCTCATAAGTTCTGTGGTAAGTGTGCGTATAAGTCTTGGAGAAGGCTTTAGAACGCTTACGGCATACGGATTTAGCGTTGGCTTTTGTTTTTGGTGTTTCCAGTCTACCACAGTCTGTCCTTGTCGACATAATTTTCAAAATGACACTCACTCCATCTTCTTTTTCATTCGCTGTGATGTTTCTATACTGCCATCTGTGAAAAGAAATGATGTCTTCAGCCGACAGATGAAACCTATGTCTATTTACAGACAAAGCATATCTTACATAATGTCCGAACCTGATGGCCAACTAATCAAACAGCCTGTCCTTGATTAGTCATCGAGAATTCAAGAAGCTAACATGACGCGATCATCTCGAACGTCTGTAATTGAGCAATGCAAGCAAACGTAGACTGCACGCCCTTAGAAAGAGAAATCAGTTTGCTATTCAGCACCGTTTCTTCCTGATAAAACAGCCACGAATAGTAACTAGGCCGGATTCTCAACACGTTAAACAACCTCTTGAACGAATTGGCTCGGCTGACGCCATAGTCCTTTGAGGTCAACAGCGGCAAACTTTACTGCTTACGTAAAAATGAGCTAAATGGCATACAAGGTGATCTGTGGCCTACTAACCTACAAGCCAGGTGTTCAAGCTTTCCTCGATGCTCTCTCCGAGCTGGTTAGGGTTCCGTCAGCCATTTTGTATACATGTGTATTTTATCAGAAGGCCTAAATATATATAACACGATACCCAGCCATAGTGGTCTGCCCAGACTGATTTCTGCAGACTGAGAAGAGCACAATTGTGAGCAATTCTTCAGGTACTTAGGGCGTCCAGCTAGTCTGATTTTTCTATAGAGTGGCTTTCAAGAATATGAAGAGGCTCCGATCTTAAGTTTGCTTGTCTGTTCAGACTACTAGGAATTTTTTCTTGCCCTGGCGTTGCATTCAGCTTCAGCTACGACCGCCATGGAACGTACTATATTTCGCGGACTCAAATTGTGTTGAACTTTGATATTCCTCGAACAGATTATTCTGCCACCTGTCTTAGAAGTTCGTACTGCTTCCTGATACTTCGGCTCTAAACCAGCCACATAAAGTCGTTGTATTTGTTGTAGTCCACCCATGATACGTACCGCAGAGATCTGGTGTAAGCTGGAAACAAATGACTGAAACACTCACAAGCTTTTTATGTTAGTGATTTGGACTGCGAAGCAAATCTACAATGGTGATGATGTGGACGTTTAGTTGATCTCACGTTTAAGAATATTGTTATCTTGATCAGGTTCATCTAGATGCTTGGCAGTTGTTATGACAAGCAGCTAATGTCTTCAGAAACTCTACCTTCATCATTGTCCTTTTCCACTGATCACCATGTGAACACAGAAGGAATGACAGAACCCTTAACAGTATCATTTTTGGATTACAGAAGTGCCTTAATAATGGATGATAAGTTGCTAAAAGTTAGGTTTCAACAACCATTAAGTTGGTGCTGTGATGTACTGCTTCACCGTGAAATTGCAGCTGTGCATTAATGACAGCTGGTCTATTTCATTATGTCTAGGATCATACGGAATGTTACACTCAATTTTAAGGTGCAAGTATAGCACGGTGAACTATCTCATCGAAATAGAGACAGACAGTATCAACTTTGATCGATTTATGAGAAACTTATAGAACTCGGTGTGGTCCACTGTTTTTTCTGTGTTCAGGTCGGATTCACATTTCTGGAGTCATCTGCCAGTTAGCGTGTGTTTGCGAATAAAAAAACCACACCGAATATCTCTCTTCGGATTCAGTAGACAGTGGCCACATATGAGCTATGATAGAAAAAAGAGTCACCTCTGATAATTTGAGAGAAACCGTTTGAACAGACGCGAACTTTTCGTAAACACTGTATGGGCTTGTTAAATTACAAACAAGGGAGTGAACGAAACTTTGACTGAAACAACTAAGTTCGAGCATGGGTTTGAAATTTTCTGTCGTTCCGTGCGTTGTCTCAAATTGAACAAGAGGTTACATGTTTATTTTGCGTTCAAAAAACGTGCCATTTTCTCCAAACAATCGTGCAGTCATTCGTGCCTCATTAACAGGGACAAAATATTTACACAAACTGCTTTTACCCACCGATCTGATTTTAGCCCTATTATGCAATATATTTGGAGATCAGCCGACCAAAAGTTGCATTAGAAACGTGATTTGATACAAGTACCAGCACATGACAAATTTACTGCGTTACTCAAAATGTGAAGCAGTTGAATTCTTGAACGTTCTGGAGCCACATGTTACGCAATATGTGTAGTCATGTTGTTCCCACCCTGAAATCCGACAATCGGGTTTATTTGTCACCTGGTGGGTGTGTTAAAATTTGAGACTATATGGCGTTGTTCTCCGGTATTGACCATACAATTCTATCATTAATTCAACCAAGAAATCCATCCGGATCACATTACTATACGACGATCTTATGGCAAACGTACCATTTGAAACAGCCTTATGAAGTGCATCTTACGAAATTGCTATCGACTAATTCCAGGAGGTATATCAAAACCTGTAAACCCTCATCGCTTTGTCAGTAGTAACCAGTTTACAACCAAATTCACTGTAGATTCCCCTCTACATAGTGCAAACTTCCATAAGCAAAATTATGTGCACATCAACAGGGTTTTACTCTCTAGATATATTGGAATATGTTGACAATTTAACGTATTGTTATCAAAAACTGCTTTTGATTTCTCATGAGTTCTGAATTTACTTCTGCTCAGACTACATGATACGTTTGTTAAAGTGATACTATTGAAGAGATTACTGACTTCAGCATTATAGTTGTTATCTTGCTAACCTTACACCAGATTCAACATCAAGCTTGCCACCAAAGGGTTGGCCATTTTCAGCGCTTCATTTTTGTTTACTCTCGGTAGACAACCTGCTTCACTCGCGCTTCATCCCACCTATCACCAACATTCATGATTCTAACGCCTGTTTGTCCGGACTATTCTGTACAGACATGCCCAAAAGTGTCATGTCTTGTGATGGTATTGTTCCTCAGGATTGTCAAAAGCTGTTGTGTATTTTGCACCAAACTCTCCAAAATTAATTCTCATGCGAACAAACAGTTCACATAGCTTTTGTTTTCATGGACTAGTCAGATCGTTATGATTTGTTCAGTCAACGTCGCTTTCAATCCATCGCTTGTTTCAATTCTGGAAAATTCAACATTTCAGAATGGATTTTTCCGCACAGTAAACAAGCATTCTGCATATCACTGAATATCTCCAATGCCCAGGGAAAGTGCTGGATTCCGCAGTACTCAGAATGACCATCGGTGATTTGGAGCACAGATTTACTAGTGAAAAGGTCGAATACATCATATACAAATTGAACCCAGTGGATATATTTGTACAAAGGTTGGAAACAACAGCGAACATGTTTCCAGCGTTTGTCCGAGAGTTGGGTTAAGACGTTTTCTCATAGTTCTTGATTTCCTTAGACGGTATTTGTCACGAGACTCGACACACTCTAGTCCTTGCCGTAGATTTCGAATCATGTTTTTTTTTACGGTGTAGATGCAGTTGCGTCAAGTTAACTTATCGTCATCTCGATGTGCACTGAGTAGTTTGACGAGTGAGACAAGGTAATCGTCATGATGAAAGACACAACTGAAAATCAATTGTCCCTTTTGCGAGTTACGCGCAGTTAAAAAGCATGAATCGTGTATCATTGAATATCTAAACGCACTGGTGGCTTTCTTGAGGAGAGAAATAAACTTCGTCCCCAACACTTGTACTACACCACACTGATAGTTTTGTGGATGAGACATTAATCTGTAGCGCCTTTTCAGTGTATCCGATTTTGTTCCTGATTGTCGAAATTTTTAGAAATTTTACAAACGAGAAAAAACTCATCTAAAATAATTGGAATAAAATGTTTCGTAACCCCATAGTAAAGGCGAGTTGAAAAGTTGTTCATCGGGTGCTGAAGTGCCTTATTACTCCTCTGCTGCTTTTCAGTTAAATAATTTTCAGGTGTTCTTTGCTTAACGACTGTCTGCCTTAGAAATACCCTAACCAGAAAAGTGCAAGAAACAGGTGTAACTTGGTGTAGGTCGGCATTACCGAGTCCTGGGTTGGCCCACAATTAATGTGCCTAACAATTGAAGTATCCTCATCTGTTGGATTAATGTTTACTCCGTTGATTTCATTGTTGTATTCTACACCTGTACAAAACGTTTAAACAAAGGGTATTGATATACTTCTAAAAGAAACTGAGTAAACAAGTGAATTTGTCTGTCGCGAGTCAGCATAAGAATAACTCTTGCTTAGCGTGCTCTTGTCTCCTTATGAATTTTTCGACTATCCCCAGTTGCTAATTCACACACGTTTGAATCAAAAAAGTACATTGATCTGTCTAAACTATCGACTAACAGCACTGTGTTTGACCTCCGCAAACCTAACGCATTTTGAATGCTCTCCGTCCCACCATGTTCTCGTGTAGGTTAAAGTGTACCAAGGACCAGTATGGACCGGGGTTCAAGCTTTCCTATGAAAAGTAGCGTTCTGTATATGCCAGAATCTATCGGTTTAGGCTAAACCCACTGAGGCGACTGCGAACTGTATGAACATCTATTGCCCGTCGAAATCAAACTGCTCAACGCATTACATCTTTAATCAGAAACGCCGTGTTCATTTCATACACCCTTTTTTGAACTTTAAAAAAATACTCCTACATCAATTTCGCTATCATAACAATGTCAGAATCCAATGATTTTAAAAGTATGGTGTGAGCCACAAAAAAGAAGACACAGAAAGACCACACATCGCAGTTGCCGAAGTTCAACTTGAAAATATTTCAAACCTAATAAGACAAACAACAAGAGAAGTCTCCACAAATTTTGTTTTCTTCTAATGTTTTCTCATTGTACCTGTTTGAGAATGGTATACTTGAAGCTTCAGATTATAACGTAGGATCAAACGTCAAAAAAATAATCCGGAACGCTAACCAATTAACCTTCGAAATGTAATAGCATACTCAATGGGTCAGATGTGTGAGCTAGCTAATTGCGAGGAATATAACTGGAAAGAACTGTCACTCCAATATCTGAAGCAATTAATTCTTCATTTGCCTAATCTTATTTACAGAACTTCAATGTTGGAATAGTCGGCCAAAACTGACATACCACTTCACTTAGGTAAGCAAACAAATTACTGTCCACGAAACCTTGCATAATTCGACACTATCTAAACAAGGATGATTGCGTGAACCAGTCCGGCGTACAAGTCTCTCACACTGCCTCCTTGCCTAGAAGACCTTGATGAAATGACCCACCGAGGAACAATGACAAAAGCTTAGTTCGACTGTCATTCCTGCATTTTCGATCAAGTCAGTCTTAAGGGGCTCATTCCACGACTGCTACGAACGCTGACTTCAAATAACGTCAGTCAGCAATGTTGTTTAACATCTGAACATTAACAAGCTTTAAAACAACTGCGAGAAATGAAAGATGTGGTTTTCCTCCAGCCAGACAAAGGGTCTAGCACAGTCATCATGTACAAGGTCGATTATGATTCAAAATTGAAAGATATACTAATGGACGGAAGAAAATTTCACACGGACAGTACTGCTGATAACAACATTTTGGTAGAGAAACAAATATCAAGAAAGCTCCAAATCCTGCTAATACATGGGTATATCTCGGAACTGCAATACAGACAGATGAAGCCAACCGGAACCCGCACACCACAGTTAAGAGGTGCTCCAAAAACACATAAAGGTGGTGTACCGTTAAGGCCAATCTTGTGCATGGACAACTCACCGTACCACAAGCTTGCCAGATGGCTTGTAGACATCCTCCA
>QNGE01000996.1:0-37402 GCA_008508345.1 Paragonimus westermani
TCATTGCACTCTGGTATTTGCTCGAAATCGACGGAATTTTGCAGATCTCGCAAACTGCCTAACCAATAAAGGATTTTCAGTGTCCGGACTTGGTGGGATGTTTACCCATTTGGGTAAATTTTTGGAATCAAAAAACGGAAGAAGAATCAAAAACAGAAGAAGGTGGAATGACGATGTGAAATATGATGAAGAATGGTATGCTTAATTTCGGGCGAAACCTCTTGTGTAAAATTAATAACTTTGTGGCTGTTAACAAAATGTATAATACCCCCCAAACAGTTGTTATCATATAACGCCAAAAGATGGATTAACGGCTTATTCTATTATGTGATAACTGTCGAATTCTGATGTCGAGTTGCTCCACACTGCCAATAAATTGAATGAGCATAATGTTCAACAACACGGAAATACTACCAGGTGGTCTACTGAGAGGAGGAAACATGGATTCTGGCCGGGGGCATTCATTTAATATGATACAGACACCTTGGGTATATTCAGGCCCTTGTCTGAAACAGTTTTAGCGTGCGCACCTTTTGCATCGTGATCATTAATCACACACACTGGTTACCATCGAGCGTGGAGTAAGAGCTGCCAGGATCACTGGGTTATTACTAATGGAAGTGTGAATATTGACATCCACATGTGTTGACTATAGACGTGTTTTATGCTCACGTGCGGGTTTTGAAAAATGACTGCGTACAACATCCATCCTGCTGGGATCATTAGTAAGCCTGGAAACCTAGGTAGATAGCTCTAACGATGAAACTGATAGTTTTGATTAATACGTGACGTAACACCATGCAGCACGAAGGATTATCCTCAGATGTTATTAGGTCCGTCTTCGGAGATGCCTTCCTCATACAGAGAGTATCGAAATGGATATGACGTTCGTCTGAGTACACATATATTCGTGCTTGCCTTTGTTTTGTACTAGAGTCTGTTACAAAAGCAGAAATATTTTGCTGATAAAACTTTGGCCTGTGATGTTTCTGTATTCAAAGGCTGCCAAAGTATAACCCTTGTTCCTCAGTTTTTACCTTGGGCTATTTTACAAGCAGATGGCGGGTTCAACGATGAATTTCTTGCCACAAACTAGATTACACATGAGTGTAATGTTCAGCTTGAGTCGCTCTAACCAAATAGGACCGAGTACAAGTGTCTGACAGCGAGGTGTATAGCTCAGAGTAGATGCAAGTTCCAGTAAAATTCTCGTGTCTGCCGGTCAAAGACTTGCCAGAGCTAATCTATCAGGCTTGCGCAGGTGACTATACAGCATCCTGCACTCAAAGTGTGGCCGTATTCGTGGTTTGTAAAGGTTTGACCAAGCAGTAGGAGGGAGGAATGAGTGTCTTACGTTATTTGACGTCCGTGTAGCTTCACCTTTTAAAATGTATAAGAAAAAGCAACAGCTCCAGGACGCTTCCTTAAACTAACCCATTGGTGGATGTTCCAGACGTTGAGCTATCATGCCCTATTTTCTCCGTTTGTGTGCAGTCCATGAGGTACGAATCAAACAAGCTAAGCAATGAATCACGCAAACCAGTGCACACTGTCGACTTATACTCCGCCAGCCATCGATCATGGATAAGAAGACGATCTTTATAAGTGAAACTCAGTATAGCGGGAATTTCCGGCTTACGGGTAGGAATGGTTGCGGTACACTGGATGGATATGGACGCAAACATGCCATATGTAACAACAACAATGGCCTTTAGTTTACTAACAGAAAATCCATGGCGTGGGAACCTTATGTGGAGAAAACCGCCCTTGTTGAGTCTAGCGAAAAGTTTGCTGTTTTATCACCGAGGTTTAAGGATTCTGCCAGATAAAATAGAATTGACACCTCTGTTCTATCCTCACGATCTACTAATGCAAACCAAATGAGAATTTTCGGCTTATTAAAGAGACGTTCAATAGACCGCCGCTAACAGTAGTTTCCAGTAGTTTGCGGACAAACAAATTGCATCGACTTCGAATAAGTACACGCTCTCCGGCATTCTTATTATCCAGAAAACAGGCAGTCCGTCCATATGCCTCTTTCTTGCAGGAATGACCTTCAGATAAGACAAAGTAGGCTCCTCTCCGGCACATTTGATAGTGAATTATCGCAGACCGTTATGAGGCATGTCGCGGCTTTTGTACGCAGTTCATAAGTGTGGTGGAAAACACGCATACAGTCCATGTTTATGAGACAAAAGAGAAGATCGCAGATTACCGTAAATTTTCAAGTGCACTAAGTTTTTGACGGCCGAACAGATGTGGATGCAGTTCTTGTATGTGCACTGTAACAGGAGGCTCGCCTGCTTAGCATTGCAGTCAGCCTACAAAGGCAAGTTTATGCATTTAAGCGCATACGAATTTCTTATGAAGCCGTCCCTCAACCGGTCATAGAAGATCCTAAGCACAGGAAATACTCAGGGAGACAAACAATATTAGGTGTTTTGCAAAACGCTGGCTTGCTTGCAGTGGAGAAATGGCGCTGGGCGCAGTGAATCGGTAGGTGAATGGTAACCAGCGCGCAAACGAATCGTCCCCGACCGATGCTGGTCGAATTTCGGGATTGCAACAATCGATATGTGGCATTGGTCAAGGCTGATACAATGGCTGAAAAGAGGCCCTGGTAAGCGTGTCGCGGGGCACTCAGTCACAAATCACCTACCTGATCCGTGTGTGGTGATGCCCCTTATGCCAGAAATCAAAAGTTAACGTTTTGGCGCAACCCGGGACTTGAAGAACTAATCATTAAGGGAGGGAATAATTCGCCCCTGTCCAGTTAAGGTCCACACAAAGTAAAACGACCTACTTCCCGATGAAAACCAACGATGGAACAGTTTTGATCAGACCGCGGAGTTGTCATGAGGCCAGTTTGTAGAGGTTGAAGGGCAGGTGTAGAAATGTATGCAGCTTGCTCTATGAAACAGACGAGACGCAGACAACGATTCATTCCGTGGACATTTGCCTACTCGTCGAACCATGCTTAAAAAAAACAGGCTCAGGAGATGAAGCGCGCTGATTCCAGCGGTACTGCGGTGGTCCTAACAACGCGGCTGAAAGTAGTTGCCCTTTAGGTGATCCGAAATGTCATTGGGCAGCCACCCATGGACTGTAATTAAGGATTTGTGGGTACTCAAACCGTCTCAAGCCTTCTAAATATCAATCGCTCGTGGTGGTCAATGGGGCATACAACAGTCTAGGGATGAAGTCGGGGAGACGAAAGATTGATGGAGCCATTCTAGACGGCTTGCTGATCAGGCTACCGACCTGCTCGCGTTGGGAGGCAGTAATGTTCCTAAGATCACCGACCATCGAGGTTTGTAAGTGGCACTTATTTTGTTCACGATTTGTTCGACTATGTCAGTGATTTCCTATTAGCGTAGGACGTTGGCATTGCCACAAGATTCTGACGGGTGTATCGACTACAGCACCGCTGAGCGGTGACAATCACATGGAGATTTATCTTTCACTAAACACTGTTGTGTCCGTCAGTGCAGAAAGAAAGACGTGTTACGATACGCTAACATTTCGTCTACTCCTATCAGTCGCGAACGTAAAACATGCAAGTTATATGTGACAGAAATGGAGATAGGGTGTGGACATGCATACACACACACCACGTAGAATGTCATCACCACCACAGCAACCCTATGGGTTGCTACAACCACTTTAGTGCACCTAGTGCCTGCTGGTGAATTCTAATATGCATATCTTTGCTAAAACCAGTAGCTTCTGGTACTGATGGCGCAACAGTATTTCGGATGATCTAAATGAGTCAATCTCATGACCTGTTACCATGAGTCGTTTGACAGGCGATGATGTAGAGCTCCAAGCAACTGTTCCACTGGTTTTAGATCGCTATGTCATGTGTTGCGTTAACCAGTTCGAAACGCATGCCTCGGGCATAGGTGCATTCAAAATGAGCTAGAGTTATGTTGGGACAAACCATCTTCTACTTTGTGCTAGCTCCAAGTACGGCCTTAGTTCTGCCCGTTAAGAAGACCGGAAGTTGTCATTCCTTTTTTCTTTACCTCCATTCTATGTCCTGGCCTCAGCGACGCGACTTTGTTGAAAAACTGTCGAACGATCCACTTACAGCTCGTGTACGAAATGTGTTCACGTAAAACGCCAAGCGTTACCACGCCTTAGTTGTAATACGTTGTCTCCTATTTCCTGTCGTGATGTCTCTCCAGGGCTGTACCACGCGCTCAGTGTAGTCAATTTAAACTGCCATCAACTCCACTGCGACAGCTCTCATTTCCCAGGGAAGCAATTTGCTGGTCAGGTAGGTACCGCCTGCAGCTGGCGGGCCAGCGTGTAATAACACTACGTTTCATAACAGCGTCACCAACACCAGCAAGCACCACCACACTGAGGGTGTGACAACCTGGCCTGAACGCAAGCCAAGTGGACAAAAAGATCGGATGTGTCAGTGCCTGAGAGTCTGTAATGATAGACCTCGAATTTGTACGCCCACGGTTTCCCCAACCTTATGCTACCGTGAATCGGAAGTCGCAGGGAGTAAACGATGAATCCGCAAACTAACTTTATTTATTGATTTGCTCACCGTTCTCAACAGACTTTAACGTAACAACTAAAGGGTACTAAGGAGTTGGGCGTGAGAACACCTTGAGCATAACCGCACAGCAGCCGTTAGAGTGGAAGAGTGCGTCGACGGAAAATTCTAGTCGACCTTCAGAATTAGAACAAGCGTAAGACTGGCTAAGCGGCGTTCCTGACGGTAATAGCTCAACATTGTTATTCTAGTGAATGTAGTCTACAGCAGTAGAGATGATGAGGATCCATTATACAGCTACGAGCAAAACTGCGATACCTATGCCGGCCCACTAACTTTGATGCCAGTGGTTTGTAGTGAATTTATATTCACAAGGTAATGTGAACAGGCGCGGTGGTACTGGCAAGGCAACTCTCACGTCGCGCGGAGTTTAAAACTTTGGGGACTTTGAAGTTCCAGTGTCCAGTGTCCGTGAAGAGCTACTCCACGGTTCACTCTCTAGGCAGCTTTTGAAGCAAACTTTCCTCCGCAGCANGAAAAACGTCTGCGTTCACTTAGGGTAGTCTGAGACTGTTTTAACCTCTGCAATTTTAGGGTTGTGCATATGCGTAATTATGTGTGAGTTGTTTGACAGACAAACATACATACGTGGTTGTGCTCAGGAGAGCATGCTGGAACACGCAGAGTTTCGGATAAACTTCTAATTCTTACACTGTTGTGACACTCAAGATATATTCCGTCTCAGTGTTCCAGGTTTTGCATATACGGAACGAGAAGAAACTGTGCTTTAGCTCAAACCGGCCGTGCTGAATATTTAGCTTCACGGAATGTCCTGAGGTTGAGGTAGTATCTGCGGAAGTGAACAGGGATCTGGGGATATGTATAGAGGCTGTTGTTACGTCACCTTTGACTGCGGTATTCCAGAAAGAAGGTAGGTTTTTTACACTCGACCCAGGAACTACCTTCGCCGCGCGCCTCTGGACAATTTCTAAAATGACTTTGTTCTTCCGTAAGTGAGTAGACCAAACAAAGGCCCCTTGCTCGAGTTATTGAGACATGACCACTCGAACTCTCCAAATGTTCGCCTCTGAAGCGCTAGTGCGCTATCAGCTTATTTGGCGTTCGTCTGAATGTTGGATGAACTCGAGAGTTCGTCACAACAGTGTCGAAATCGTTCTCTATCTCTCTCTGCCAAGGAAGTAAGGCAAACTGTGCTGATGTATCTAATATGCATGACTTAACACTTACTGATATTGAACGCGACGGAGTTTGACGTAGATCATCTGTACGAGACACTGATATCAGCCTGTAGGGCGCTCGTGTCAAAATACTACGCACGATACGTCACATTTTGATATCGTCAGTGGAGACGATATTTCGAACGGCAGGTCATTGATGATGATTCCAGGATGGAGCCCTGTGAGACACCGCTGAGGCCGAGTGTGGCAGAAGATACGAAGGAACCCACCCGCGCACGATAAAAATGGTTTGATATACAGGATTCGAGCCAGCGGACAAGGGTGTCCATGTCACCACAGTGGTGGAGATCGTCGAATAAAACGAAATGATTCACTTGATCCAAAGCCTTGGCAAAATCTGAGTAAACAGCGTCAACCCCTCTCTTCTATCGGCAGCAGCAGTTCACTGGTCTACAGTTAGCAGTAAATTCGCAGTACACCAGTGGCCGCGGATAAAGTCGGGGTGCATGCTGCGGAGGAAAGTTTGCTTCAAAAGCTGCCTAGAGAGTGAACCGTGGAGTAGCTCTTCACGGACACTGGACACTGGAACTTCAAAGTCCCCAAAGTTTTAAACTCCGCGCGACGTGAGAGTTGCCTTGCCAGTACCACCGCGCCTGTTCACATTACCTTGTGAATATAAATTCACTACAAACCACTGGCATCAAAGTTAGTGGGCCGGCATAGGTATCGCAGTTTTGCTCGTAGCTGTATAATGGATCCTCATCATCTCTACTGCTGTAGACTACATTCACTAGAATAACAATGTTGAGCTATTACCGTCAGGAACGCCGCTTAGCCAGTCTTACGCTTGTTCTAATTCTGAAGGTCGACTAGAATTTTCCGTCGACGCACTCTTCCACTCTAACGGCTGCTGTGCGGTTATGCTCAAGGTGTTCTCACGCCCAACTCCTTAGTACCCTTTAGTTGTTACGTTAAAGTCTGTTGAGAACGGTGAGCAAATCAATAAATAAAGTTAGTTTGCGGATTCATCGTTTACTCCCTGCGACTTCCGATTCACGGTAGCATAAGGTTGGGGAAACCGTGGGCGTACAAATTCGAGGTCTATCATTACAGACTCTCAGGCACTGACACATCCGATCTTTTTGTCCACTTGGCTTGCGTTCAGGCCAGGTTGTCACACCCTCAGTGTGGTGGTGCTTGCTGGTGTTGGTGACGCTGTTATGAAACGTAGTGTTATTACACGCTGGCCCGCCAGCTGCAGGCGGTACCTACCTGACCAGCAAATTGCTTCCCTGGGAAATGAGAGCTGTCGCAGTGGAGTTGATGGCAGTTTAAATTGACTACACTGAGCGCGTGGTACAGCCCTGGAGAGACATCACGACAGGAAATAGGAGACAACGTATTACAACTAAGGCGTGGTAACGCTTGGCGTTTTACGTGAACACATTTCGTACACGAGCTGTAAGTGGATCGTTCGACAGTTTTTCAACAAAGTCGCGTCGCTGAGGCCAGGACATAGAATGGAGGTAAAGAAAAAAGGAATGACAACTTCCGGTCTTCTTAACGGGCAGAACTAAGGCCGTACTTGGAGCTAGCACAAAGTAGAAGATGGTTTGTCCCAACATAACTCTAGCTCATTTTGAATGCACCTATGCCCGAGGCATGCGTTTCGAACTGGTTAACGCAACACATGACATAGCGATCTAAAACCAGTGGAACAGTTGCTTGGAGCTCTACATCATCGCCTGTCAAACGACTCATGGTAACAGGTCATGAGATTGACTCATTTAGATCATCCGAAATACTGTTGCGCCATCAGTACCAGAAGCTACTGGTTTTAGCAAAGATATGCATATTAGAATTCACCAGCAGGCACTAGGTGCACTAAAGTGGTTGTAGCAACCCATAGGGTTGCTGTGGTGGTGATGACATTCTACGTGGTGTGTGTGTATGCATGTCCACACCCTATCTCCATTTCTGTCACATATAACTTGCATGTTTTACGTTCGCGACTGATAGGAGTAGACGAAATGTTAGCGTATCGTAACACGTCTTTCTTTCTGCACTGACGGACACAACAGTGTTTAGTGAAAGATAAATCTCCATGTGATTGTCACCGCTCAGCGGTGCTGTAGTCGATACACCCGTCAGAATCTTGTGGCAATGCCAACGTCCTACGCTAATAGGAAATCACTGACATAGTCGAACAAATCGTGAACAAAATAAGTGCCACTTACAAACCTCGATGGTCGGTGATCTTAGGAACATTACTGCCTCCCAACGCGAGCAGGTCGGTAGCCTGATCAGCAAGCCGTCTAGAATGGCTCCATCAATCTTTCGTCTCCCCGACTTCATCCCTAGACTGTTGTATGCCCCATTGACCACCACGAGCGATTGATATTTAGAAGGCTTGAGACGGTTTGAGTACCCACAAATCCTTAATTACAGTCCATGGGTGGCTGCCCAATGACATTTCGGATCACCTAAAGGGCAACTACTTTCAGCCGCGTTGTTAGGACCACCGCAGTACCGCTGGAATCAGCGCGCTTCATCTCCTGAGCCTGTTTTTTTTAAGCATGGTTCGACGAGCAGGCAAATGTCCACGGAATGAATCGTTGTCTGCGTCTCGTCTGTTTCATAGAGCAAGCTGCATACATTTCTACACCTGCCCTTCAACCTCTACAAACTGGCCTCATGACAACTCCGCGGTCTGATCAAAACTGTTCCATCGTTGGTTTTCATCGGGAAGTAGGTCGTTTTACTTTGTGTGGACCTTAACTGGACAGGGGCGAATTATTCCCTCCCTTAATGATTAGTTCTTCAAGTCCCGGGTTGCGCCAAAACGTTAACTTTTGATTTCTGGCATAAGGGGCATCACCACACACGGATCAGGTAGGTGATTTGTGACTGAGTGCCCCGCGACACGCTTACCAGGGCCTCTTTTCAGCCATTGTATCAGCCTTGACCAATGCCACATATCGATTGTTGCAATCCCGAAATTCGACCAGCATCGGTCGGGGACGATTCGTTTGCGCGCTGGTTACCATTCACCTACCGATTCACTGCGCCCAGCGCCATTTCTCCACTGCAAGCAAGCCAGCGTTTTGCAAAACACCTAATATTGTTTGTCTCCCTGAGTATTTCCTGTGCTTAGGATCTTCTATGACCGGTTGAGGGACGGCTTCATAAGAAATTCGTATGCGCTTAAATGCATAAACTTGCCTTTGTAGGCTGACTGCAATGCTAAGCAGGCGAGCCTCCTGTTACAGTGCACATACAAGAACTGCATCCACATCTGTTCGGCCGTCAAAAACTTAGTGCACTTGAAAATTTACGGTAATCTGCGATCTTCTCTTTTGTCTCATAAACATGGACTGTATGCGTGTTTTCCACCACACTTATGAACTGCGTACAAAAGCCGCGACATGCCTCATAACGGTCTGCGATAATTCACTATCAAATGTGCCGGAGAGGAGCCTACTTTGTCTTATCTGAAGGTCATTCCTGCAAGAAAGAGGCATATGGACGGACTGCCTGTTTTCTGGATAATAAGAATGCCGGAGAGCGTGTACTTATTCGAAGTCGATGCAATTTGTTTGTCCGCAAACTACTGGAAACTACTGTTAGCGGCGGTCTATTGAACGTCTCTTTAATAAGCCGAAAATTCTCATTTGGTTTGCATTAGTAGATCGTGAGGATAGAACAGAGGTGTCAATTCTATTTTATCTGGCAGAATCCTTAAACCTCGGTGATAAAACAGCAAACTTTTCGCTAGACTCAACAAGGGCGGTTTTCTCCACATAAGGTTCCCACGCCATGGATTTTCTGTTAGTAAACTAAAGGCCATTGTTGTTGTTACATATGGCATGTTTGCGTCCATATCCATCCAGTGTACCGCAACCATTCCTACCCGTAAGCCGGAAATTCCCGCTATACTGAGTTTCACTTATAAAGATCGTCTTCTTATCCATGATCGATGGCTGGCGGAGTATAAGTCGACAGTGTGCACTGGTTTGCGTGATTCATTGCTTAGCTTGTTTGATTCGTACCTCATGGACTGCACACAAACGGAGAAAATAGGGCATGATAGCTCAACGTCTGGAACATCCACCAATGGGTTAGTTTAAGGAAGCGTCCTGGAGCTGTTGCTTTTTCTTATACATTTTAAAAGGTGAAGCTACACGGACGTCAAATAACGTAAGACACTCATTCCTCCCTCCTACTGCTTGGTCAAACCTTTACAAACCACGAATACGGCCACACTTTGAGTGCAGGATGCTGTATAGTCACCTGCGCAAGCCTGATAGATTAGCTCTGGC
This sequence comes from Paragonimus westermani, assembly GCA_008508345.1. NCBI lineage: Eukaryota > Metazoa > Platyhelminthes > Trematoda > Plagiorchiida > Troglotrematidae > Paragonimus > Paragonimus westermani. The sequence continues at coordinate 10,029 of QNGE01000996.1, forward strand.
AAGTCTTTGACCGGCAGACACGAGAATTTTACTGGAACTTGCATCTACTCTGAGCTATACACCTCGCTGTCAGACACTTGTACTCGGTCCTATTTGGTTAGAGCGACTCAAGCTGAACATTACACTCATGTGTAATCTAGTTTGTGGCAAGAAATTCATCGTTGAACCCGCCATCTGCTTGTAAAATAGCCCAAGGTAAAAACTGAGGAACAAGGGTTATACTTTGGCAGCCTTTGAATACAGAAACATCACAGGCCAAAGTTTTATCAGCAAAATATTTCTGCTTTTGTAACAGACTCTAGTACAAAACAAAGGCAAGCACGAATATATGTGTACTCAGACGAACGTCATATCCATTTCGATACTCTCTGTATGAGGAAGGCATCTCCGAAGACGGACCTAATAACATCTGAGGNTTATTATTAGCACGTGTGGGTTTGCAACTCTAGTCTCTAGTTGCAGCCAACTTCAACCTCAAATACAAAACACTGCCTTATTTTTTGACCCAACAGCACAATTATGCGGTCGAACAGCGATGCCCACTCCATCAGCCTCGTCGCCATCGTCATCTGAGCAGAAAGTGGGTGCAGGCACTATCACTTACCTTTGTTCTTTCCGCTTCAGCTGCTATTTTTGATCCTCCGGTAAACCCAGAGAAGCGGTATCGTCCATCATGGATGTCAACCTAGAACCGTTGTTGCTGTTCATTTCTCACAAACCCAAGAAAGCGCACGTGAGCATCGTTGAAGTAGCTGCTTGCGTGAGTGTTGGTGAGCGTTGTGTGTTAATAAAACGTTGGTGGCCACGTTCCCCGCCCTATTTATCCCCTTCTCATTGATTCGTCATCCTACGCTGCAATTCTTTATACTGATTAAAAGCTTTTCTTGCATCTGACACTACCACTCAAGTCACGCGCTTGACAAACCACTTCTCCCGTGAGTGTTGATCTTGATTTATTACTAAATCTTGATACAGTTTGCTTGTAGAAACTTGTTTCTGCGCAATTTTTCTTCCTTACTTTCCCTTGGCAGGCCTTTGTTTATAAGTACCTTGGATTCATTTTCGCCTGACCGCTCCGCCATTACGTGACTGTTACGTTTGGTCATATTTGCGCGATCCGTTAATATCGGAACCTGTATACTTGTTGGATTCGATATCGAGATTTATTGTTGTCTTCCACTACTTGGTTTGTCATATTGTTTTTAAATATTAGCACCTCAGTGATAAGAAACTCGCTAATACGACCGTCTTCTTTTTTGGATCCGAATAGGTTGCTCGACGGGCTCAGAATTTGTAGACGCCCGTTACTTACAGACGCGACTATCGTGGATCCAGCATAGCGATAGACGTTGGGAGAAGGCTATGCGTTGCTCGAACAACCATTAGACGTCCGGGATTAGCCAGCATTACTTGGAATAAGACGCCACTTGATGTTATCGAACTAAGTGAGTTCATGCGCAGTTGTCCATATGGTTAGCTTGCAGATGCAAGAGTAGATAAACAAAATCAAGGTCTCATTTGACAACCACGTTGAGTGATTGGAAAGGACGCTCAAGGATTCATCTGACCCAACGATTTAACTACCCGCCAAAGGAAACCGGAGTTGTACATCCCTGTCACATGAGTTTCAAATAGACTTACCCTACTGCATTTTGTGAGCATTCGTTCGTAGTGTCTGAGCAATAGACGCGAGCTGCCGTTCCGTTGGATCAGCAGCTACAGGCATCCAAGCATAGATTGTCTAATAACGCTGTTGGTTTCGCAGAGAAGTTTATCAGTCCTGAAGGGGAAGGCACACTTGAAAGCTTCCTTTAATAATTATTCGAATATGGTGTACCAGATAGACTCGCCGTGAGTGAATATACACTGAATTACCGGATTCTCATATGCCGTTCATCCCTACTGTAGTAAGAACGATAGTCCTTATGTACAAATACCAATACCACCTATCTATCTGAATGCGAAGGCTGCGATGGAATGCGAGTGATGGTCAACTTGAAAGTAAACCAAATCCCCGACTACTCATCAGTGATCTAAAATGTATCGCCTTGCAGTTTTAATGAGTTCAGTGATCTCGACCTCTCTCGGAAGTCCCAATCGCGAGGCAGTAACAGTGTCTCCTCTCGAGATGATCGAGCAACCTGATCATTGCACACAAGCGAGAGTGGTTGAGCGTTCAGATTTGATAGTTCGGTCCTGCCTAGTGTGAGGTTAGTGGCGCAGTGCTCAACCCGGTTGCCTCATGATTGGAATGGCCGGAGTTCAAATCCCGGTCGTGTCAAGGATAGGCACTACTGACGAGCTTTAATGAGAGCGAAACTCGAGTCTAGTGCTTGTTTTCGAAAGAGACTGGCTGGAATGTCCATTTGAATGCGAAGGCTGCGATCAAATGTGAGTGATGGTCAACTTGAAAAAATACCAAAATTCTCAAATCATGGTACCGGGAAACATGCGACTTCTCTATTATCATGCAAATGCCCAAAGTGTTCAATGCTATTGAACTTAGAACTAATGTGCTCCACATAAGTGAAGAAAGACGTGCGCTTAACAACATAGGTACGAGCTCGCAGTTGACGCAATGGATGGAATGCAGGAATGATGGTAGAGACGCTGCCACCTCAGTAGTGACACTGTAGGACAGAATCACTGTAGATGATCCTGTAACAATTTGTCAGGTTTTTAATTCATATTTTGCGGCTTCCTTCAACATTAAAGGATACATGGTGCCCCCACATCCTCCTGTAAGTACAAGTACGTTTCTAAGCCATATCCCTGCTGCTGCAGGGCTCATGCGTTTTGAGTTGGCCATTATCAAACTTTCTCGCCTACCTGGTCCTTATGACTTTCACCCCGTTGCTCTAAAATATGGAGAAGACATTCCTCTACTTCTGCTTATTGTTTATACACTTCCTCTAACATCAGGTTCCTTTCCTCTTCAGTAGGAAAACTCCGCAATTAAGCCCCGCTATAAAAGTGGTTCTCGACAAGAAGTCAGCAATTATCGTGCAATTAACCATACTTCAATTTGTTCTAGGGTGTTGGAAAGGATAACAAATAGCCGTATGGTCGAACTCCTGTTATCACGAAACCTTATAAACCACCCCCAGCATGGGTTTCTTAACAAGCGTTCTTGCGTGACATGCCAACTAGAATTTCTTAATCACGTGAAAGCATCTACTGATGCCGGTGAGGCAATTAGCATAATACTGTTCAACATGGCGAAGGCTTTCGATCATGTTCCTCATAAGCGTCTTCTGCTCAAAATAGTATTCTTTGGTATACCTGAGATATTGCTTAGCCGGTTTTTCATCATACCATACAGCCCGCACACAAACAGTGAAAATAAGAGACAATAGCTCAACGCTCAGACCCATCACTAGTAGGTTGATACAAGGAAGTGTTCTGGGACCGTTGGTTTTTGTCATGTATATAAACGATATATGTCAAGTTATCAAGCATGGCAAATGTTACAACTAAGAACCAAGTTAAACTGCGAGCTATGACACGTAGTCGGCCCAGAGTAGGATGAGTACACTTGACGGCAATAGCGCGTATCTTTATCGAACACCAGTGAATGACATCATAATGATGGTGAGACAGATAAGACAAGCAGTCACCCAATCGATTGTGTGGGTAACAGGATTGGTTTGTTCGGGGCCGGGGTGAGAGACAGAGACGGACATACACGCGTCCACAGGTAGACAGGTGGCGTGCGGACAACTGTAGGCGCGGATGCCACAGCAAACTATTCCTATTCGTTGATGACATCACACTTGTTTACAGCTTTCCTCCTGGCAATCTGAATGCATGTTTAGAAAATATACGGGACGGCCTCATGCAATTAGAGACTCGGTGTCTAACTTGGCTGATAAAATTTCCAGCCAATAAATCCACTATCGTTGTGCGTGGTTTTCACGTACCGGCTGACTCTATAAAGCTGGACGACCACAGCATATTAACGGTTAATTCAGTACGTGGCATGGGTTTACGCGACTCAAACTCATTCAACCTTGCAGAAAATATATCGTTCTTAGTCGCTAATACCGGAAGGACGATAGGTTACACTGAGCACTCATTCTTCGTACCTGCTGCACGATTACACCTTTATAAATTATGTGTATGACCTCAGTTTGAGTGCTGCACGTCCACATATGGCCAACTGTGCAAGTCTGATAGGCTAACTCTGGAAGGCCTTCAACGTACATTCACGAAAAGCTTATTGGGTTATCCATCTTCTCCGAGCTACAGAGAACGGACGCTCGCACTCGATCCTCTTTGGTTACGGCGACTCAAGCTTAACCTTTCACTCTTGTATAGTCTGGTCTATGGCAGTAAATTCACCGTCATCTTCGCGACTAGCTTACAACACAGGCCAATGTATAACCTCAGAAACAAGGACTTCACCTTGGCGGCTCTTGAATCCCGGAAAAAATGCGTTCAAATTTTTTCCTAATAAAATATTCCTTCATTTGGAACAAACTCCCGTATGCAATTAGATTCAGTGGGAATGTACACTGGTTCAAACAAAACTTGGAAACTTTCCTAACAATGACGAACGTCATGTCCATTGTCAACCTCTACTTGCCTGAGGACGTTATCTTTGAAAGTGGACCTATTAACTTTTGACGGGAAACCCTCTGTGTTGCGTGTAGTTAAGTCACGCACCCCCCGAACCCATCAAAACTACCGCTTTCAGGATAGATGTTTCACTATTATACTTGCCAGCGAACAGGAAGACATGTCTATATTCAACACGTGTTGGTGTCAATATACATGCCCGTTAGTAACAACCCAATTACCCTGGTACACCCTTACCCCAAACTTATTAATAGCTTATGGGTCTGTGTTGTAAACCACCATGCAAAAGCTGAGCACGCTAAAATTGTTTGGAAAGAGACTCAACCTGTTCGTCTCATGACCGCATATTAACCTTGAGTCGCAACTCTTCCATTTTCTCCCCTGACAGACCACCTAGCAACCTTTCGTTATTGTCAAACATCTTTCTCGTTCTATATATGTAGTCTATATATGGTCTATGAAATAGGGATTCCACCTTGCTAACCCCGATATCCTGGAAGAATATATGTGTAAACTTCTTCTTTGTAAATTATCCATACATTTTGAATAAACTTCCAAATGAGGTCAGAGCCAGTAACAACATTCAGCGTTTTAAAAAGGGTTTGGACAGCTATCTTAAGCTAACAAACACGATGTCCATCTTCAAACTCTCTGTATCACCTGATGATCTTTTTGAGTGTGGTCTGAAAGACATTTAGCCGTCAGATGCGTAATATGTAGATAACCACTCAGCTGCCCAGCGCCCCTCGAGAACAGCCCGCTTAAAGCGGTTTGTTATAGGGTTTACTCAAAAGATCATTTGGCACTTGGTCTGCTGCGCGCTCACCAAATTCTTCAACACGCAACATTATTTTAATGACATGTGTTCACTCATGTATATGCAATGTCCAAATTGCTATGAAATGTGCACTCGGCGCTTAACAATAAGTCCAACAGAACGATGTCATGTGAGCTTTAGTTGTAGCGCACATTGCATGCGACCCTCCAAACTGTCGACTCAACTCTCCGTTTACCCAAATAAATCTCGAGTGCAAAGCAAAATACCACAACAAACAGTATATAAGGTTGTATATTCCAATAGTCATAACAAAAATAATGATATCGAACGAGTTCTTCTTCAAAAATTCCCCACAAATATTGTCTGTCATAGTAAATGATATAACCCCACATTTTCTCATCTAACGTGTGGAATTATATTCTCCCTCCCGATTTCCATATTATCCATTGAGCGAGGGAATTCTTCTGCGACAGATGGACGCACGGAACTTCGTCAAAGCTGAACGTTTCACGAGATGTTCAACTTTGTGAAGTTTTCGGGCAATCGACGAAATGCTGCGTTTGAATCTGCGCATTCGTTCGCTTGATTTTGGCATTCTGTGGTGTGTCTCGCCAAAGCCGATCTGTCTTGGCAATTTCCGGACGATAATTCTATTCCCTAGCAGCAAAAATTTCGGAAGGTACGTTTGGACACCCTCCCTGAGTGACCTTGAAATATTTGGAAAATCGCCCATCCCACAACCTTGTAAACAGTGAATTAGTGTAACATCCCATTTTCTGAGACTGAATCTGTGACGTGAGCTAACTATCTCTTTCTCTGTTGCGTGCGTCAAAGTTTCATATACTTCAGTCATTTTATCTTTGACCACGTACTTCCTGCAACAAACTTCACGTTTGTGCTACTGTTTAATTTTTCGTTTTTGCATGGTTTGTAAATATCTACAGTGATCGCGCATAACCAAGCGCGCTTCTCACATATGCGTTGTGAAGTATGTATTATTATATACCGGCCGTACAGAGATAATTGACATTTAAATCCGGCAGTAATAATATATCAGCGAAAACTCATAATCGATCTCTTCTCGTGTTATTTGATGATAGATGTTCGTTTATGGTATATGTTTCCTCAATTAACACAATACTATTAACGCCACACGGAAGGTTATGACAGAATATCATATGTTCTATATATCGTCATAGTTCACATTGTCAGTTTTACGTTTTCCTGTTCATCGCGTGATTCCGCTACCCAATCTTGGTTTCACTGGTATGTCCCGCGCGAGAAAACAGCCCCACCCTGCTCGGACACTTAAAATTCCGCAATGGCTGAGCACACTGCGAGCTCCTCGAAATTCTTTGGAATTTGGGCGAAGAATGACGTCCAGCTGAGAAGTCCAAGCGTTCCCCGCGAAAGTATATGCGTCCCCACCTCGCCCATATCATGAAAAAATTTTCTGCACATTTTCCTTGGAGTATCTACATGGATTAATGATCAAATTCTGCGCCAATACACCCGCTACTTCCTCCAACCACCCCTTTTTTAACACGACCTTGGGCATTAGATGTAACGTTCAACCGAAACCAGCGAGCGCGCACGAACTGAATTTGAGTTGTGTGACTGGGCGTGCTGCTGTGTTGTCGGGACCGTCTTAGCTTTCGTTCGTGTAAGTCGTGTGCATGGCTTACTGGGCCTTCGGTTCATGTTTGTTCGCATTGTTTCTCTTTTCAAAACCGTTGTTCGAAACCCTACTTCGGAAAAGCGCTGTCCCCTGGTGCGTCCACGTTGCCTGAATGTTGGTCCGCAAAGTCACGGGCATCCAGAGTAGAGTCGGCAAGCCTGCATGTTACATAGGTCAGTGATCACCTTGTGGAGTGCCAGTTGATGTAACAAATCAATTATTTTATCGAATTGTGCAGATCCCAAGTACTACCGTCTCAAAACTGAGTAGCTCAAAGATCTCTAACTAAACTTGAATTTCCCCTTCATATAATGTCTGTTTTGTTGCTCTATTCACATGGTTGACTCATTGTACAATTTTCAAATTTGGTGTTCAAATGTGTGTATGCTTAAAAATCTATACGTTGATCACGCTTTCCTGAGCGTGTTTTCCACAAGTGCGTCGCGAAATACATTATTATTATTATTATTATTATTATTATTATTATTATTATTATTATTATTATTGTACTACGCCACACGATCACTGTTCGATTAACTTGTGTGTGAGGCTTTAGGAACAACTTGATTACCCTTGCTCACCCCGAATTTTACCGTTAGAAATGAAACCAAGTTGTCTTGTGTAATTGGACTCTAAATAGAATTGAAGTGGATTGCTCAGACTTCACACCATATAATTGTTTACAACAACCTCTGGGATTAACGTGAGAACGTAACTTCAGTAAATTTTCGCCAGTACTTATGTAGTTGTTTTCGCACGCATTTCTGGCTTTCCGTTTCAAAATTTTGAGATCCCACTCTTTTTGTGAGCAGAAACGGGCTGTGTTCGTAATTCAACCATATCAGTATCCTAGGCTGACACGATAATTCAAAATTCATGACTTTCTTACGGTGCGGAGGGACTTGTGTTCAAGTGAGAGATTAAGCGCGGACAAGAGCCAAAATGGTCAATTCCTGCCAATGGCATGTTATTGGCAAATTTCGAAGACACGAACACTGTGGACACATCTCGCTGTTGCGGTCAGTTCTGAATGGTTTAGAGGCTGTCTTCTCGGTTCAGATGTTGCCCGTCACAATGCCATCTACTAATTGGTTGAGTGGATTGCTGAGTCTCCTATTCTCTTGCTCATCGCCTTAGCCCCCAAGGAATAGCACCCAGTAGCTGGAACTTACTCAAACTCACCGCTACATTCTAGGCATCATTTTCATGACATGTTCCATCCAACAGTCTCATTATCAAGCGTTTCTAAAATGCAAGACATTAATGTAAGACTTCTTTGCATTCGTTCCTCCTTCTATAACTTCTTCAAGGTGCAGGATGAATTTCGCAGCGAGCAGTTGCGCACTGCAGATTTTCTGCTAGCGACTGACGAGTGGACGAACGCAGCTGATCAGGGTGTTGCGGTCTGTGTCGAATGCTCGGAAGCTGCTGAATCTATCGACCGCGTGAATCACAATGGTCAACTTGGTGGACTACACTGTTTTAGAAAGCGACTATAGTTTTCTTATATTGTTGAAGTCTCGGCCCATCAACCGATACCATAGGATGCTCGCACACTAAATATTTTAATTGCCGAAAGCTCTGCAGCTGTGTTCCGTAGGTTTCCATTCTTGATCCTTTCCTATTCCTCAACCTCACAATTGATCTTTTCGCCTTGATCTCGTCCTTCTTACTGCTGTTTACAGGTGGCGTTGAAGGCTGGTTGGACTTGAACTCACTGGGTGATTTAGACATGCTACGGGATGACCTCAGCAATTTGTCTGTTCCATGTAAATAAGCTTACGTTAAACAGGGGAATGTGCAGGTTTACCTGTGTTCACTGCATGACGAATGTTACTCACTGTATTGACGGTATATCTCTTCTGATAATCTATAATAGGGAGAAAGTCGACTCCCTGGCCTTCCATATACTCTTGAACTCGTCCAGCGTTAGGATGACTGCGGAGAAGTCTAGTAATAGTTAAGTGCAGCACAAGCAGTCTCCTGTTCAACTTGATATTCACCATTTTAAGTTGCCGCATAACAGCTGCATGCCCTCACACTTTGAAAACAAAACTGCACACTGACCACCACTTTCTTGAGAGAGAGAGAGCATCGATTCGTCACCATGGCTATTCGGGGTTCTTAGGCTAGTTTCTATTAATCTAGAAAAAATTTCGGGCATCTACTCCGTGAAATTTGGTACAGTTATAAATGATCAATTTCATGCCATATCCATTTTTACATCAACTGGCCATCCACCTAGTTTCCTGTTCAACCTGGCTCGTAATAGCTCTCAGGAAAGCCACTCACAAAACAAACGTCTTACGCAGCCGGTTAGATCATTGTCGTGGTTCGTTTTCGTGGTAGATTTGTGAAGTGCGGTATGGTCACCCAGAATATGAGACTTTCGCTGGTTTTGCCTCTGTCTCCAAGAGTGACCTTCAAAATTTGCTGTTGTCTGGCCCGGAATACTGCGCATTCTCAGTTGGTTCGGTTATTTCCACTGTCTTGTGATTTAGTGCCTTGACGTAATGCTCAGCATATGGGCAACGACTAGGAACTTGATATATGGTACCGACGGTAGTTGCCACGACAAGTTCCGGGAATCTGGCAAGGCTTTGCCGAAACGAGAATCCATTGTCAGTGAAGTTATCTGTAGGAATGCAGCTGGTTGCATCGGACATAAGGTAGTTGAAGTGGGTAATAGTCCTATACTGGAGGACTTGCTGATTGAGGAGGATCCGACAATGACCCCGTCGACCGCTATCAGCCGGTAACCATGAGGACTGTCCAAAGAGATTCTTGCCACCATATTGAGATGTAAGAAGATGTTCATCAAAGATTCGTCAGACTTCAAGTAAATAGTGAAAAAAATTTCCGGCCAAACCCGGTGCCGAGTATTTTCGAACCCACATCCAGTTTGTTAGCAGTTAGCCGAATATTCTTATTGGTCGGTGCGTATTTCTTCGAGCCGGTATACACCACCAGGTTAACACACTTTTATAGTAGTAATATGGAATTCTGCTACGGTTGTTAAAACTATCCATTCACCTGTAAGTTGGAATACACTTCGGCCATTCCATTAAATACAGTCTCCGGTGCAGCCACTTCCCGACAGTGTGTGTGGAATCGGAACGACGCAACTAGGTACGAAAATCTTTCTTCTACTGGTTTTTCCGAATTTCACACATTGGCATATCTGTGGATAAATGCTCCTTTGCGCAATTGTTGATTTCCACTGCTGTGCAGGCGATTGGTCCTGTAACAAAACACTTCACTGGTGAATTGTATTTCAGTCCCAGTGCTCCATGTCATCAGTTGCGCTTGGAGGACCTCGAATAGGTCCCAATAACGTTGGGGGTTTCGTGCGCGTTGTTCACTAGCAGAGTCCAGTCTCTGATTTTTGCTCGTCGTTTCTCTGCCGAGATCGCCCTCCGTTTCTCCATTAAACGCTTGCTTTCTGGAAGTCATGCTCTCCGCTAAGCTTGTTCGGCGCGCAGCTCCTAGTTTGTTCACCGGCCAGCAACACTTCGCTTGAAAGTCGAGAATTAAATTTCTTGTTCCAAGCTGACGTAAATTTCAGCAACGCTGCAGTGATTTAAAGCTTACAAAAGTGTTTTTTGCTATAGTCTCATGCGGAGGTTGGTTTTCTTGTTGGTCGATAATGGTCGACGAGATAATTTCGGAATTCTGTTGTTTTTCCAGAGGAGTAGGAAACTGTGTGATGATGAACGAAGCATCCTCGCTCATAAAAAGTGCTTACAGCGCATTAAGTGAATGTGTTGGACATTGACCTAAGTATACTGATTATGTGGTATACGCTGGTTTGAAGCAAAACAGTTTCGTTGCTGAACGTGTTCATCTCATGTCTGCCGAACTGATCAGGCACTCAAGAAAGCTAGAACGCGATGGTTAGTGTGAGGCTGTCGGTATGTATCCATTTGAACGTCGACGACACAATAAAAACTCATTCCCGTACAACCTTCCGATGTTGTAGGCCTTTTGGTGTGACCATATACCTTGGGGGCTGATAGCGCAGAAGAAAGGACACCACATTCTACCCCGCGTAGTCTATTTTAGGAACTCCCCAATGTGATAATTCTCTTCCACTTTTACCAAACACTGAGGCGACTTTCTTCAATCGTGATTCTAGGGGTCACTTTAGGGCGGTCTTAGGCCTTCACGTATTAGAGACATCCAGTTTCTTGAGTCTACTCGGTTTCCGGTGGTTACCGTAATCCCGGATAACGTGCCATAAGTGATTGCCTTCCAGAGCAACGGACACCGGCGGGATGTTAGAAGAGACAAACGGAGTGAACCTGAGCGATTTTTGTTCGCGAATCCGAACGCCTTGAATTAGTGCTGAATTTGCCGAGAGTCGCCGAATGCTCGATCCCACCAGCATACCGAAAGTGTATATGTTACCTTTGAAGTAATGGAGTTTTTTGAAATCCTGAAGTTATAATTTTGTGGCGCGTTTCGCCTCCCCGAACCGCTGAATTTTGTTGCTGGAACTTTTCGTTTGAACTTTCCGAACACTTGAACTACACGTTTGATGGGGTTCAATCGCGTAACGATTAACAAATCTAAGCGAGCTTGTGCAATCCCGTGAAGTTGGAAAATCGGTGGTTGGACAGTGGAGTTCGATGCCATGGGAGCGAGAAAATAACTTTTTGTTGATACTTGTGTCTAATTCATTCTCAAAAATTGATTTCCATTCGGTCGATAAAACCGGCATTAAGTCAAGGAGACTAAGCTTTCGCGAGACTGTCAACATTTTGACAGTTTCCAGCAATCGACGGAATCCTGCGCTGGAGTCTGCTCAACCATTTGCTGGATTTTGTAATTTTCCGTTCTTCCTCTCCAAAGTCGTCTTATCTTAACATTTTTCGGACTCCAACTGTATCCCAGGATGGCGAGAAACTCCATAGACGCAATCAGACAATCTCCCCATATTGACCTTGAACTAATTGAAACATCGACCCGCATGCACCCTTGTGAAAGGTAGGCTAAGGTAACATCCGATTTTTTAGCTAAATCTGTGAAGCCAGCGAACTATCTATTTCACTGTTGCGTGCAAGATAACTATGTACACGCATGTGAAAGAATTCTTTTCGTTGGATTTAAGGGACGAATTGCTGCAGATAGTATTGATTCGCGCTTTCCTGGGCTCGTGTGCGGGGGGCATATTGCCCACGGACCTGTCTATGTCGACATCTGTGGTGGGTTCTGGACTGAACTTCCTTCTCATTCCGCTAGAGGATAACAATCAGTGGCTGAAGTAGACGGAAGTGACAAATATGGTTGGAAACCGTGCACCTACCACGTGACTAAAGATGAAACAGATTGCTGCAGAATGGGCGCTTATACGTTTCAGCGGGTTGAATGCTCTCGAAGTGAAAGGTTGGCTGAGCGACATCACAACGATAGCCGTCCATCTGTGTCGGCATGCTGCTGTATCTACATGGTAATGTTTCACGCCACTCCCTCACCCACCTTGGTTGTTTACTGCTTGTAAATGTACCGCTGGGGAAGCCGGATATAGATAAGCCACCCTTTGCACTTTTTGCTGTTCTGCTGGAAAATGCAATGATTCTATGAGAAGTGGTTACTACCGTGCGACTGCTGCGGTCATGTAGTTTTGCCAGTGAAGGAAACAGTGTTTTATGCCGACGGATGAAGTTGAATGCAGCGAGAGGCGTAGGTTGCGAATTTATCTTTTTAGTTTAAAAGCTTTACTCCGCAGCCAGCGATCATGAATGGGGACGCAACCTTTGTAAACCAAGACAAATACCACACGAAACCTTACCGTATGGGCAGAAATGCTTCTGGAACGGTACGGAATGCAGGAATCCAAATCGAACAGTAAAAATGTTACTCACAGCTGCCTTGCATGCAATCCGCAACGGAAGCGCCGCACTCACGCTGCATACATAACTGCGATGCTTAGCACGATTAACAAAGCACCGCATAGTTGCATTCGGCTGGTGTTCCGAAACGCATTCTGATTGTTCGTCGCAACCACTCGGTTAAAGATGTATCGACGGCGAAAAGAATTCCTTCTTTAACGAACGTGATAAACAAATGTTATTTACTGCACATCCTCTAACGACGTAACGTATGTGACAGTTACACAACCTGATGTCGCACTCAAACACCGCATGGGCTGCTTTCATTTGTGAAGCCACTATATCCAACACAAAAGTCCTTACTGCCACGTGCTCACCAACCCCCTCTCAAAAACTTTCGAATAGCCTCCGTAGAGCAGCATGCTCCTCACCACGAACATGTCCCATGCTGCCCGCAGCAAGAGCATGATATAACTTCAAGCTTCCGAAGTGTCAGGAATTGTTTCACGACATAATTGTGCCTGTTTGTCCCGTGGGTGACACCCGCGGCTACCACATGCATACAACGATTAAATAGCCTAACTTGTGTTCTCTATGCAAAACAGATATGAGCATATATGTGTTCTTCATCTTGAATAGTACGCGAGGCACCCTCCGCATTGACCTCCGAAAGCACCTCCATGGGGTTATTTGGTGTCCAGTAAAATATCTTCCAAAAACCCATTGGAATTGCAGACTTTAACTCGCGTTGAACGTTCTCAATGTTAGCGGTTGTGATAAACCTCCCACAAAAATTCGCTACATACTCTTCAACATCAGCAGAACAAACTCCCAGAGTCGTTTATTTTGCTGATGGTGGGTCTACGATTTGTGTGATAAGACTCGTGTCAGGGGATTAAGAGAGTGGATGTGCTGGAGCTCAAAAGAGCTCATAGCGACACAGGCATCTCTTCCGAATGCATGAAGTCGCGAATTGCAACAACTGTCATTAGAAATGAAATGGTAAAACTGGTGAGGATTATCCCCCTAGACATGTGGCACACCTCTGTATACACTCTTACACTTTTTGCACTTCGTACAGCGATAATAAATCTAGACGGTCCTCAGGGTGTCATTCCACATCCCTTACCCTACATTAAAACTGTTTTCGATTTGCGGTTCGTCCCACGAACGTAACTAACACCGGTATCACCCATGTACCTTTGCAGGTATCAGGAGGAGAAAAAGAGTGTGAAATTCATGGTTCTCGAAGGTCGTCTTGAAAGCTGTAATGTACTCCATATCCCAAAAATAAAACAGTACCACCATTTACTGGTATGACAAATAATTTCTGGGTTGTCGTATATGTATATTAACCCGCAACCGCTGTCACACGCAAACGACAAAAACGACAGCAGCCATTCCACATTCCCCACAGCATGTATCCTCGATACGTGGAAGGCGATCTAACCTTACCCTTGCTTCACACAAACGAAGCCCTTCGCCCCCAGTACTAGCCAGTTTACCAGCTTTGGTGGAACGACGGAAACATGTTTTACACATCGTGGCTGTGTCTCGCCAAGTTGTCGCGTCCAAGTCTCACGTCAGCACAAACCGAGAAAGATGTAAGTTGTTAGTCGAATGCCGCAATCACAAAGTTGCTCCCCACCTCGGAAGATAAGACACAACTACGTTCAAGTGCAGTCATTATTCCCACTTAGCTAAGCAAAATCTCATTATACCTAACGTTGCAGAAAGCGAAAATATATTGCCCGGCTAGAACGAGGCTGATGGTCAGTTGTAAAATATTCGCATCAAATTTTTGTTGGTCCTTTGTTAGTGCGATTTCGATCAAAACACTCCTGAGGAAAGCCGTCGGATATGGTTGAAACGTAGAGTATTACAATTTGCTCCTAAAGTTGCTTTATTTTCAATCTGTTTATCAATAAGTTGAAGATCAATTTCAATTTTGACCTCTTCACGATCTACTCAATCTAGGCGTGAAGATAAGCACACTTCAAGCAAGCATCGCAAGTCTCAACAGGACAGACGCCCTGAGTTAATCCGTGTCACGCTGGGCCAGAGAGACGTCGCGGAAGTTCTGTTGGTGGCATATACCCTACTCAGACACTATAATTCTTGCCTAGGAGCGAAACCGGAGTTTCCCTGAGTGATCAGGGAGACTGGATGTACGACATATCGCGACCCTGAAAGTTCTCAGTACGATCGAACGCGCGGTTTATCTCTACGTGACGTAGAGGGGATGTGTTGTTCGCGCATGCGCACGACATTGACCAGTAAAAGACTATTCGAGCCGAACAAGACCTAGGCTTGGGCAACTACGCAGAATGGTCTGTTCAGCGGCTTCCGCGCTCAGCACGCTTGACCTCAGTCTCAGCTCCTAGGCAATTGTGGATCACCTTCCCTGCAAGAGATATGTTGTCCACTGTGCTTCTGATGTTATATACGTCGAAAAATTTCACATCCATCTCCGACTTCACGCACGTGGACCAATTCCGAGTGTGGAACGCCTTCCGCTAGTATACCTTCTGTGGCGACAAATGCGTTCAAGATGTTCAAGGTACCGCTGACCATCAGTGGCTCACCACCTCTGGTGGTTCAAAATACCCAGCAAAAACGATCTTCGAAGGGTTGGCCCATCCCACGTAGTATCTGCTACGCATCTGAAGGCAGATGCCATCCCAGATAATAGCACGCAAATACGCGTATCTAGCAACCCTAAACAGAGAGAAAACTCTGCTTTCACTTGAAGAGTCCCTGCGTGTGTGTCGCACGTCATTGTCGACGACATTAGTCCTGCCTTGTCCGCAGCCATAGACCGGGAGAAGGGAGTGCACAGTGGCATGGAACGGGCCACCGTGGCCTGCGGAAATCGCGCCATAGCTTTAGGCAACCTCAACCTCCGCATGCAGATCTCTCTAGCAGACTGAGGTCCATTACCGTGGCCGCTGATTTCTGCAGTCTGGTGCAGGAAGTAGAAATCACTGAGCCCGTCAGCCAACTTACAAGATGGAGAAAAGGTCACACGTCATCCCAACTAAATAGCGTTACCTAAGGAACCCCACATGGTGGACATATAGGAAGTTGGTGCGTCATTAGGTGAAAGCGGCCCCACCGCAATCAGTTTTCACCCGATACACGTTGTCACGATCACCCGCCCACTGCTGTCGGCTCAACCCAAGTTCAGACGGGCTAACTTCCGAAGAATGTGGGAGCATTTATCTGAAGCCAACTGGCCACCACCTGGAGAATGTAGCACGGTGGATGACCACACAGGGCGCACTAAGTTACACATGAACTCCACTATAACTAGTTCAGCCTCACCTTACATTTCGCGTCCCACCTGAACTTAGTCATGGCTCGACCTCTCAACCAGGCGTCTAGTGAAAAAGAAATTGCCTTTGCGGGAGACGCTTCTTTTCAAGGGAAGTGGTGTCTCATGTCTAGCATACAGGTGCTGTTGCACTCGGTGTAGAGCAGCTGTACGCGCCGAACGCAAGGCCCACCAAGTATCACCTTCGAGATCAACTGCTGATTGCTCTGATAGGGCCTTCGGACATATGACTTCACAGACCAGATCGAGATTTGTCGTATCCCTTCTCGTGGGACCTTCAGGACTCCCTACCCCTAGTTCTGAGGTGGTAGAGATCTTACGTCTTTCTTCAGCGAAACTGGCGAGACTGAACCATGCGACACGGTTTTCTACTCTGATCGTCCTAAATAATTATCTGCTAACTTCACCCCGGCCAATGTATGTGACAAGTTACTACAGCTACGCATTGACAAGCCCCTGGGGTCTGCTGAGATACACTCACTATTGCTGAATAAATGCGCCGATGAGCTGGCGGGAACTGGTTGCTTGTATGTTCCGACACTCGTATTTTACTGGTTATATTCCAGCCAATCGGAAGCACTACGTCATCTCTCTCATCTAGAGGAATGTCGATCGAACGAATATCAGTAACGTCAGACAGGTTGCTATACTACCAAGCATGCCCAAAGTAATGAAGAGCACAGTAAACGGTTTCTTAAGGGACCATCTAACTACACACACAATGTTGGCACCAAAGCAGCACGACCAAACTACTGACTGTGATGACTTGGGCAAAAGCTGTCGAATAACCCCTCCCGGTTGATGTTGTGTTTTTACTTTTCACGGAGGCGTTAAGTAAAGTCGATCACAGTGTACTGCTGGACAAAGTGAACTATATGGGCCTATGCAGCGAGATTCGTTTTGGGCTCAGACAACACTCATCCTGTCGCACACACAGTTGAAATTAATGCTGAGCTATTCGAGCTATTCAACGCCACAACCGGTAAACCAAAAGGCTCTACACTGGACCCCTTGTTACTCATAGTCTACGTTGATGACCTCCCAGGCGTAAGTAACTCTCCCTTTGTTATGTGTGCTGACAACGCCGAACTTTGGCACGATTTGTACGGCGTTGGTGGCGCGGAAGACTTCTAAAGGGACATGGGTGCTCCTTATTCATGGTCCATGGGGAACCGACTGCCCTTCATGCGTCCAATTGGATGGCTATGCATTTCTGCTATTACACCAGCAGAGCATGTCGTATTGGCGACGCCACCCTAGACAACGTCCACTAAAAACGCGACCTATGTACTGATTTTCCATCAGACCTCTCCCCTAGTACTGACAATATACTGCTGGTAAAGAAAGCTAGTAACGGGATAGCAATGCTCAGTGCGGCTCTTGGGGGTTTCCCAATAGAAAGCCTTTCACGCATCTATGGGAAACTGATAGAGCCACTGCTGGAAGTCAACATTCAGACATGTGTGTCGTGCTAGAATATGACGTCTCTGTGTCCTGGAGGCTATTTCGAGACGAGCCACTAATAGTGTTGAGGATCTATCCTCCTTGTTGCACGATTGTCGTCTGTCGAAATTGGAACTATTTTTTCCCTTCGGTCTGCAGGCGTTTGACTGGAGGTCTTATACAAACACAAAGTTCTATGCCTTCGGAATCATCCGAATAAAAATCTTTCCACACTCACTGGCACGGTGGGTCTCAGGAGTCATAAGTAAAAGTTATCCGTACCACGTAGTAGCTTCTTATTTAGACGGAGAGTTTTGCTGTTGCAGGCCGTTCGACGTGAGATGCAATTCCGGCGGCGATTGTCCTGGCAATGTCAGTCGACGCATTCATGAGACGGCTAGGTGGCTCGATTATCCCAAGGCAGCTGTTGACAGTCGGGCATACATGGCCTCACTTACCTCCATTTTGGCCATTTCCTTTCTCTCTATTCTCCTTTTTATCTCATTTCTTCCCTCCCTCTCCACAGAGTCTACCCTTTCCACTCTTATGTGAAAAAACTGTGCAAAACTCCCAGGGTGTTCGATTACTGCTAGCTTCTCCAACGATCAATGCGCCTCACACATTCTCACCATTTCATCAGTTCACTTGACCAGAGAAGACAACCTACAATCTGACTGTCAAACCGAGATAAAGTATGTTGTGATACCACAAATACCGTACCGCCGATTCTTACCGAAATACCTCGAGGCGGGGTTATCACACAAGTACTTTACTTCCAGCTGAGCGAGAAACCGTTGGAACGTGCGAAATTCAAAAATAAAATACATCAAGGTATTTTTCGATTATCGGTTAGTTAAAACAAACAGACATTCGTCAGTAACATATATTTCGGTGACTTTATTTTCTGCAGCAGGCACCAGAGTAAGAGAGCGAAAGAGGTGGTGAAATATTTTCCGACTTACGACGGCTGAAGAAATCATAGGCTACGACTAGGATTCTTGTTTCCGAAATTGTTATCATATTGTAACGTGCAAGCCGGCCATTTCTACCCTGAATTACCGGAGCATTTGCGGATCAAACGGGGGCGAAGTGGAGGCAACGGGGAAGAGCTTCTTTCTGAAATAGGGGTTCGGACAACAATCCTGCAAAGCAAAACGACACGAACAGGCAGGAGCCAAAGTCCTTGTGAGCCATATACACGATTTACGTGGACGAGAGCGAAAACGATGCCGACAACGCAGGGGCACGCCACGCTGCACAATTCAAATTCGACTGCGCGTTGTAGTGGACCTAAACACTGTCAAATTACTGGAGCATGAACGCGGAACCAAAATGTGGCAAAAACCAAAGTGAAATGACTCACAGTAGTTCGTGAAGGTGTGTTAGTTTAGAAATCCATTACACGGAATGAAATGTTCGACGGAAACGATCCGCGATGTTACCTTGAAGAGATTTATGCTGAGATAGATTATTGATCCCGTTGGTATTCAAGTCTCCCGAAAACTGTACTCGAGCGACACAGAACGCAGAGAAGACGCACAGCTCACGATCTCGGAAGTAGATTTTGAACTATTGATCATCAAATCAATCGATTAACTCGATTTAAACATGGGCTTTACAAGTTAGTTAGATAAAGGTGAGAAGAGTGAACAAGAAAAAAAGTACAAAATGCTGCACAGAACGCTACAGCATCATAACACTGGATTTCATACCGCGCGCTAGCTGAAGACGTAGTACATGGTTCAGTGATCTTTGATGCTAGAGTATATAATATATGGTTTTCATTAAGGCCGTTTATTTACCTTTCTTTTGTATGTAACTGAAGCAGCGGCCAATGGTTCGCATCCACGTGAGCGTGGGTGTTTGAATTACTTTGCTGTTCTGCTTCCTCATGGTTTCATATAGGTGTATATGCTGTAATTCACCCGTTTTGACTCTGTACAGAATGTACACTGATGAAATAATAAAGATGGAGCTATGCCCTCATTGTGGCAATGTAGCAGATAAATATATTGAGTACGACATGTTCATCATTGCCATTGATTTGATGGTTTTGCGCATTGATGCCTATCGGCACCTGCTCCATAATTCGTCCTTGGGATCTGGGTCGAAGCTGGTGTTATTAAGTCTTATCCTGAACGCTTTTGTATCTTGGCTAAGTGACCAGTCGATTTCCGAGGTTGATTTCTCAAACCTATCGCCTCATTTTAAATCCGATTTGTACATCCATTTGATTACCAATTTCATTTGGTGCCTCTGTTTCGCCGTGATGACCTCTTGTTCTTGTTTACTAAGCGGCTTTGTTTTGACGAAGACCGGGTTTATCGGGCTAATGATAATTGTGAACTTCGGCCGGTTATTGTCTTTTTTCGTCTTACCGTGGAAATCTACAACTGTTTCTAGTTCCATCCGGTTCCCTTTTTACTCTTGTATATGTACGCTCATATCTTTCTTGACATCATTCCAAAGCCTAAGGGCATTGACAGGCTGCACATTTGTGTACAGTCTTGCGGTGTGTTCGCTCACTTGCGCATCATCGTCTTTGGCCTCCATATCCCTCGCCTCTTTGTTGGTAAATATATTGTAATACGTCTTCCATCACACTTTGTTTCTATAATTTTCTCTATAGTCAAAGTAAAGCATTTGGGTTATTTTTCAGATAATGTGTGACTGGTGGATCACTTTACTCGTTACATGTTTAATTGGCATTGTAACATGCAAAAACCACAAAGTTTCTGTTACGCTTCAAACAGATTGGGCTGAAACTTCTGTTCTTGCTGAAATCAGGTAACCTTTGTATTCGTTGCGTTGCGTTGTATCAGTATTGTTTTCGATTAACAAAACATCCCTTTTCTACCATCACAGATACCTTCACACTCAACAGACATGGAATGGTGTGTAACTTTCAGTAGAACCTGTGACAGCACTAAAATGGTACATCTGCACTGATGCTTCTGACTGACGAACGGTGTTTTAGGCTGCATCGTTGTTACACCTCATTTGGTTTCATTAGCTCTGGTCGTGATGAACTCCAACTCACTCTACCGGTGCACGTTCCCATGTTTGCATAGCATCTGGACCTTTTGGTGACTAACGTTTCACATTGTGCGTACTCACTACTCATTGCATGAGCCTACTTTATTTTTAATATTTTGTGTTGCGCTCTATTGTGTGGTATTTCGGTCTCAATTGATGCCGCTAAAACCATTCGACTTTCTGGTGATTCAAATACTGACTAACCTTCTAATGTACTCCGACGTTTGGATTCTAAGTCTTGAACGCTCAGCTTGGTTGCCTGACTGCAAGACAGTAGTGGCTGGGTGATAGCTTCGACCGTCGATAAGAGCACACCGATAATGGCAATACGCATAGCTATCATCATTAACTGTTACTCAGTGTTGGGTGTTTTTGGGTAGCTACTATGTGGCCATTCTTGCGTGAACTGAGATGTTGTCGGGGCGGTTGTACCAAGACAAGAACTTAATTACTACCCTCAGGCGAACTCGTTAAAAAACCTGAGCCCTCACTGAAAGAATACGCGTGTGTGATTTGAAGCTAGAACAGTTTACTTGAGTAGTAATCTAGTAAAAAACCGAGAGACCGTAGTTCATCTGACCTCTTTTGATTAGCCTGTTATTTTTATGGGTGACTGTTTCGGCGATCACCACACTGTCCCACAAGGCATCAGTTTGCACAAGTGTTACTGCATCGAAGTCCAGCCTGCCTGTGACAAGGTACCGCCAAAACTGCAGTACACTCTTTATATCTCAAGCGTCGCTTCAACATACTCTGTCCCGCGACATACCCACTGCCCTGTGCAGCTCAGTCGTTGGCTCAGATCAATTACATTGTAATCAGTTTCAGGTGTCCAAACAGTCAAATATTGCGGCGCACTTTGGACCAATAAATTGATTCAAGAGAATGTTGCACTCTGCCAACCTCACCGGTTCATACCAATGCCTAACCGTGCTTAATCCATGGAGAGGATGCGTTACTAAAAAGTAGAGAAATTAAGGGACTAATGTCAAGGTGTCTAATTCTGGCAAAAGAAGAACCGTAAGGAAAGTAAGGTGTTATTCTCATGACAACTTTCTCATGGTTTTCACTGCCTAGCTTCTGCACTTGCCTCGCGGACTAGTCTGCCAAACGACGGCAACGTTGGCGTCTAAATGAAATCTCTGCGAACACCTTTAACTCTGAGTTGGGGGTGCTGCAGTCCGAGAGACGAGCGAGACCTACAGTGGGTAGCCGACTGTTAGCTATCACTTCTGTTCCACGCCCTAATTTACCCACTTCACACCTTACACCAGTCGGCCGCATCATTGACGAAAGCCGCTCAGCGTGACAGACTGCTAGTCCTCATTCTCACTACTTGGTTAAGCCGTTCAAGCCAGTACGTACGTTAAGCGTAGGAGTCTGAGCTCGCTCGAAATTAGGTACCAAATCTCCTCTTTTTTCACCTTCTCTTCGCTTATCCCCTGGCGTCACCCGTTGCAAACGGTTGAAGGTGGACGTCGATAGTTACGACCACGTAGCTCAACCCTCCGACTCCGTGGTTGATAATAGGACGTTGTTGCCACTGAACCCTCGCACGATCCAACCACTGATCAAAGTTTTCATTTTCCTTGAGATTTGACTAACACGTGACGGACGTTTGCAAGGTAACTTAGATCCACCAGTCTTTCAAATAAACGCGAATAGTAATAAAAAATTAACTGAATGCAACTGGTCTGTCACTGCTACGCTCACTATATGACCATGAGTGATCGCCTCGCTAAAATCTTCGGAAAATATATTCTCTGGGTCCATTCACCAGAAGCAATTGAACTTGGCAGTTGATCGATGGGGAACTCGAAAGTAGAGATAAAATCCCTCCCGGGACAACCTGTATTGACAGCAAGCAAACTCTGTGAATGTGGTTACAAGTTTCCGGAATCACACCGTTCGACCGAATAACGGTGGACTTATAGTGTCATAAGTTTCCTATTGGCAATTGATTAGTTGCAGTTACTCAGAGGCGAACACTGCGGTGGTATTCACCTCTGTGAATTGCTGTTGATAAAGACCTACCGTTATCATTCAACCGGTCTGTCTTTTCTAAATCGTCCTCAGTTGCAATATCACTTTTTTTGCCTTCCTTTTTTAATATCGTGATTCCCTGGGTCATTCGAGATTTACGGTAATCTATTGTTTTGCCCACAACAGGTTGACTAAACCGCACATAAACGTACGCTGCTGTCGATGCTGAAACTGTTAGTTCACCGTAGACCTTGAGCTAAAGTGTCCCAACGAAGTACCAGCATTGTGTCCACTAACCCGTTCGGCATATTTTTGAATTAGGATAACTTTAAGTGTGTAAGCGTGTCGGCTGAGCCGAGCGCGCTTTTATGGGTGAGAAAAATGATTACTGGCCGGCAATACCTATGGCGCTACTATAGAATGTGGGAAATGGTGAAAATGTAATTTGTATACCCGTGCTATTCTTTAATATTTCTCCTGCAACAGTTGGTAATCGGAGTTTACTGAATGTCAAAACCCTTATGGCTGAAATCAAGCTAAGCCTTTCCTGGTTTTCGCATGAGCCCTTGATTTCCACCTTGAACATGAGAATAGGTACGTGGTAGCCCGAACACGGGAAGTTCTTAGCCATTCACACCGTTTGAAACGGTTTAGTGAAAATTTCCATCGCAACTCACTACCGTCTTTGGAAGTACCAGAAGACCTTTTGTGTCTAAGAGTCGAACTGCGATAGCAAACCTCAACCCTAGTAGATGGTAATCAAGGCATCACACTGCAAGCTTTTGGCGATAACATGACAATAGCAGATAATCTGGGTTGCCAAGTGAACTGTTGTGCCAAGCGAGCTATCATCCTGATCATCCTCTTCAACCTTAAGCAGTATCCATGGGTACTGCTGACCCTGACAATTTTCTACGAAGAGGTGGAGTTATAAACATATATATATATATATATATACTGTCCTATCGAAAAAAGCTTCCAACCAGCCACGTGGATGGTCACAAAATCACTTGCTGTGTGGACGATACTTACCAACCTTGCCCACACAGTCAACCCATTTGGTTCAGGGCATCTGGTAGACAGCAGTCGCCGAATATTTAGAATCTGTACGCAAATTTCGCTACTTATAACATCCATGTGGTCTACCTCACCATAAAAGTTGGACACAAAATGCAATGAAGTGCACGATATCCAAGCCTAATGTGGGTTAAAAATACCCAGTGCTTGCTGTATAGTTACAATAGCCTCCCGTCATTATTTGAGCGGTATACTGCCAGTCCAGCCTGTCATTCATACGAGACTTTTCACCGCCAATTCTACCGACCTGGGCGTTCATACCACCAGCTAAAATGACAATCGAAACCGGATCAGTCTAAGTAGAGCAGCTGAATCCTAATAGGTATTCATAGCAATGCTGCCGCAGTCATGTGAGACATAGACATCCAATTGACAGATTTCCGAAGCTTTGGTGTTCAGCTTTGGTCTTGCCAAATGGACGGCACATCAACTTTGGACGACATGTTGATCTACCAATGCATCTGTGGCCGTTGTGTTGGGGAATGCATCTGCTATGTAGTCGACAAGCGAGCCGTCAACCGTGGTTGAATGGTGAAAGTTTGTTGCCCAAGGTTTGGGCTTCATCCATCTAACAATGGTGATATGGGAGCTGAGAGGGGAAAACAAAAACATGTGGCCGAAGTGTTGTTTGATGTGCATTAATAGATAGTTGTTACGTTCTACACGGCTTGTTTGATTTGCCTACGAAAGGTTTCACAGTAAATGTTTGGGAAGTAGATACGAGGATGGGTGACGACGACTCTTGGAGTAGATGCACACAAAATGTTTTAAGAATAGATAGGGGCGGGGATGTTGGATGAAAGCGGTTTCAAAGGAAATGCCTTCAGTAATGGGTGCGAAAATAGCTTGAAGCTTATTGGTTTCCCAGGTTGTATTAATGAGTTCGTTGCTAGTTTTCTAACAGTAGTGTCACATCTAATCTGTCGGTACTTTCGATGTGAGGCTGCGGGAGAGATTATGCAATTATGACCTCCTGCAGGACCACGTCGATCTGCAATTCGGGTATTTTCAGGCTCCAGCTGATTTGAGACCCACGGAGAACAGTAAGCGAATAAGTCCACAATGCATTGTGGTGATTTAATATATCGTGGCAACGGTAGATCACGGAGCGGTTATAGTCTTCTTGAATCCAGTTTGATCAATCGATACGAAAATTGGCAACAAGTAGAGTTATTTCTCGAGCAGCGGTAACAATTCTCGAATTTCAAGTCGTACTTTTTGGTAGGTATCTTGTCATATTTTTATGCTCTCCAACCTTCACACTACATACGACTATACTATTCATGTTAGCCAATATGGCGTGTAATCCTACGTCCGTTATATCCAAGTTTGTCTATTGTTCTTCAAAAGCACAGCACTGTTGATTGCTCCAAACGATATATGGCAAAACAGTTAGAGATTTCTACAGGCTTCAAGGACATTGTACGGTTTCTTCTCTTTTTACTAGGTGTTTGATGATGAGCGCTCTGTAAATCCGGGGCGCTGAGAATAGAAAACTGAGATTTTCTTGACTATTTCGTTAATCTTTGGTAGAGGTTAGGTGTCGAGTTGAGTGTGTCGGTTAAGAGTCCGACCGTAATCTATCACCCTTCGCTTTCCGTGCCGTTCGTTCGTAGTTACTGTTACCTCAGTATACCAAGGGTAGTAGGGTCTCTCAAAGGTGTCTCGATTTCTGATCGAATGGACTTTTAGTCACATTTCCAATGGTGTCGTGATTTGGTTGCCGTCGGTTTATATTTGGGCACTGGATTTTGAGAGGTTCAACCTGAGCTGCAAGCCAAATGCATAAAAACGATGTTTTTTTGCCATCGTAAGGACTTTTAACTTTTTCATGAAGTTTCAGAAGGTCACGGCTAAGTGGTACATCGGCGTAAAGGTTAGACAGCACAGAAAGCTTGATTCGGTTACAATAGCAATTGTTGTAACGCATACTAACACAATGACCTTGCGTACGGCTGGTTAATCTGATAGAAGCCATGGTTGCTGTATCGAATGGCTTTACGATTCCCCACCGATTCCTCCTCCGACATCCATTCACGCTGGCATAGGTACTTCGTTTATCGATATTTCAGTAGCAACGTTCAAAAGGTAGAACGGAGCTGCCGCGACAGTCATAGAAACAAGCAGTGGTTTAGCAAACGGCGCAATGTTTTTGGATTATGTTGCAGATCGGCATGTCTTTCGGTATTGGGCTCTTACCACATTCCTTGTCTACTGCGTATGGTGTAAGACATTTGGAATGTGGATGTCGATCATGACCAGAAAAGCAGCATTTACTTTTGGAAGCTGCTGACTCGTTTTCCTTAGGAGATTGAAGAAGAGACTCGGACTCAGGGAGTGCTTCGAGGTTTGGTGTTGAAGGGCAGCAAGAAAACGACTGTCTGAACTGAGTGGGGCTGTTGATAGGCCATCTGCAGCCATCAGGCCCGTCCGAAAGTTGGTTGTAGGTCTGGCGACCTGCTTTCCAAGGACGGTTTTCATATGCTGTTAAACTGTATTCCGTCGATACATGCATCCCGAGTAGCGTCATTTCGTTCCTCTTTGACAGTGACAGGTCGGAAGTTGCAACCATCAGCAAGACTTCACTTTTTGAAGGAAGTGTTCAAAATTCTGCCTATTTCTTAGCATTTTCCCAGAAGGTGACGATCAAAAAGGCCGTTTAGGTGTTTCACACATATCTTCTCCAGTGTTGAAATCGCGTCTACGAAATTTGTACATTCTGCAATGTATTTATAAGAAGGCGAGGAAACCCAGTTGATGGGAATGTCGGGTTTATTGTGCTCAGGGGTATCCACGGCAGTTGGTAAATTAGTGAATGTGCAATAGCAACGATTCCACTGCTTCGAAAGTGTTATACAGCTTGGGTCAGCATCCAGGATATCTGGCCGCAGAAACCGCTCCACTACAAATTCTTAAACGAATAAATGGTTGTGTAATCGACAATCGATCGTTAAACTGAGATTGTGTAGAGAAGGTCTGTTACGCGAGAGTTAGGCTTTCCCTATCTAACAATGGTGGTGTGAAAGCAGAAAGGAGAAAACAAAAACTGTCAGTTGATCATGTATATTACGAGGTAGTCTATTAGGGCATCTACTCCTTCCTGACTAATGTTGGCAGCCGTGGAGTCACCTGAGTGGTACAATCAGCATCGAGCAGATAGCATAACTGGTGTCAGTGTGGTGCATTGGCCATTGTGGCGGATGTCAATACTTGGGAGGCCAGCGGTGAGACTGGACCTTCTCGTGGTGTGACGGCTTGCGCATATCGATTACCTTTTGGGCCAAACTGGACAGAGTTACTCATACCATGCAGCCCAACAGGTAGAGGTCTGACAAACCACAGTCTGCTGGTCCTCCAGGTTGGGGGTTGGAAGATGGTTGGCATTTATTCACGGAAAACGTACCATTTCTGGTACACCGCCACCCATCCGCTGCCTTGCGGTACAGGCTTTTGAGCCAAAGGCTTTGGTTGAGAACCCTAATCGTTGTCCTGTCTAGATCTGGGCGTCCTGGCAGTGGCTCAGCCAACACACAACCATAAATTCTCACAACATCAACAATTCCATACTGCATCGGCCGTCTCGCAGTATAAACCGGGTCGCCCTATCTGCTGCATACAGCAGGGTGGATAGGCGAA
>QNGE01000996.1:39986-78560 GCA_008508345.1 Paragonimus westermani
AGGTGAGATGGCGGCTAATCGAGCTCAGTGGCGTGAATGTTGTCGTTGTTTGTCCGAGTTGTCTGCGAAGTGAGTGCATTTGATGAGGCGGGGCAGTGAAAGCCGTAAGGAAGCTGTCTCGCTGATGACGCCTTACTCTCACTTGCATCTTGGTTGAATGTTTGAATATGGGCGTAGTTATTTTCAGTAGTTAGGTCCCTTCCCGTCCCCCTCTCTGTTCCTTTCTTTCTCTTCCTATACGGGGTTTGCTTTTTCTTGATGGTTGTGTGGCAGTTAAGCATTAGTGTGAACCATTGATGTATTGCTGTCAGTGATGATGATTATGATAGTAAGCCCAGCGTCCGAACGACGGCGATCCATCCATCTGTCTGCTTTGGGGCGGAAACTTTGGAAATACCCATGTTAAATTGCACTCTGTGCACAAGCAAGGGGCGTGGCGAATCAGTGGCCGAACTTTAGGGGACAGGATTTACCAGAACAATGCTGTCATGATTAGCTGTGCCTATTACGGGAATGATATTCGCGAAGATCGGTTTGACTCTATACCAGTCGCGAACATACTGCTCATGTTTTCGATTTGGAACAGGTTTCATGCGTGAGTATTCTCAAGTCTGTGTCAAGTTGACTATTTGCTGTACGAGTCTCTTTCAAAGCGGTGTCCCAGCGTAGTGCGTGAATCTTTTATGGTCGTCAGCACCCGCGGTTTTTTCAGCGCTGAAGACTGGTTGGTTCGGCAGCTTGTTGCTGTTATCATTTCTCTTCATGTATAGGCAGCCTGACAGTATCCTGTTCAAGCGTGACTTGGTATATAATATGAGTTCAAACACTTCATGGTTAAAAAGCGGAAAATTTTAACGTCACACTCATTCTGTGGATGGGACGTTATTTGTGAGCAGCTGCGTCAGTTGTTCACTGCCTTGAATGATGTTCACCCAGTGTTTCGTATTCTTCTTGTTCACTCTTTCTGCCGATAGAATTCTACAACTGGTAGTCGTGCGATATGCGGTTGCTAGCTAGCTTTGCTTTTTTACTAGCTTGTCGTCCACAACAAACTCATTCTCCCCTTTTTTTCCGCCTGTTCTTGGTTGGTGTAACTCGATCGTCGCTCGCAGTTGGTCTCATCTGTCGCGTTCACGTAGACTTTCCTGCTTTGTCTTCCTACCAAGACGCACTGTGCTGGAGTTTTGCTCCCATTAGGGTTTGTTAATAGCACGTGTCCTTTCCATGGCTGAACTTAAACTCTGGCCATTTCTCTGTGAGGCATCCATGTTCACCACTGTGCCACTGATCTCACGTTGGGTGCGAGAAGCATTCAGCCTCTTCCGCCTGTGATGTTTTGGTTGCTCGTCTTCATCAAAAAAGGAAAAAGTTACTGTCCTGTTAGCTCACATCGATGGCTCCAGGATCAGAACTTCCCACCAAACTGAAATAACAAAAACCGTCGAATTTTCCAGGCGATATTCTGCCCACTGATTAGTATTGATGGATTTCCGTTTACATAAAACGAACACCGCTCATACTCGAACACAGCCTCCGTATTCACGTACGTTTTTCAGGCAGCTCTTTTCAAGGCGAGACGTTAGGTTCGAATTTCGCTCTTGTTGGAACTCCTCTATGACCAGGAATCGAACCGCGGCCACGTTCGAACGAGGTAACCATGTTGACTACCCTGCCGATAACTTTACATTAGACGTGGCAGTTATCATTTGTAAACAACAGAGATGTGCACTACTAACAAGCTCTAACAGGGGCGAAGCTTAAGTTTACTGATTTTTTCGAAAGGAGTTGGTTGGAAATCCCGTAGGGATTTGGAAGCTAAGGTCAATTGTTAGTTGCAGACAACAGTTGTTGGTACTCATCAAACTAATACTGTCACACGAAACATATGCATTTTATGTGCGGTACGTTAAAAGGAGTGGCAGGGATTGGTAAATCTTCCATAGGATGGGGCGGATCATAGACTAAAAAGGAAGTTTAAGTGTGTTCTGGGTGAGTGACATACAGACACGCTATAGATGGCAGCCTCAAATGGTTCATGTTTGACTGGGTTCCCCGTGGTTTTGGGATGAATGGTTAAGGAAAGGTAAAAGGATTGTATCTACTGCTTCTATATGCATGGACGTTTTTGTGAAGTTTGTTGACTATGTCCTCAGCTTTTGATATTAGTCACACTGATTGACTGCAAGTGGACTTGGTGAATTTAGTGAGTGCTTCGGAATGCTTCATTCGGTTTAATTCGATGGCCAATGTCAATCGTGGAAACCGATTGTGCTCGGATTGGATTAATAGTTCAACCTCAAGGTCATTTCAAGAGGTGTTCAAGTGTCTTTTCCACTGGTCGCTGTGTAGCTATATCGACATAAACTGCCTTACAACAGCTGAGCTGATAAAAAAATGCAGAGTTCTCACGCAAACTATCTCTAAGGCGTTGCATTAGTACCGGGCGAGTGTTGGGTGTTGTGGTATGTCTTGGTGCGAGGTAGGTACTCTCGATTGCCTTCGAAAGCCCGTGGCTGAATATCTTCCTTTCAACCTCAGCCCTGTATGATAGACAGAAAGGACTTTCTTCACCGTATGAACTAGTTTACTTGTCGCTGTCAGTCAGGCATGCACATGGTTACCGGCATCCGATTCGGTTTAGCCTGTCACAGTGACCGAAGCCAAGTCACAGTGACCGAAGCCAAAGGACGCCTGCGCTTATCCATACATCACTCCACACACACACTACCTCCAACACCTTCCCTCACTAGACTGATCTGCTCTACCATGTGAGATTGCTTATCCACTCGGCTGGCTTTATTGTTTTATATGTTGATCGCGCACATTTAATGTACTTGTATAAGTCTGGTGGGATTGCTGAAAAGAGCTGGTTACACAATTCACTTAATAAATTCTCCGGAAACTTCTCAGTTCGTGTATTCTTGGTTTGTTCATAAATTATGTCGTCATGCAAAATATCTGTTTTCGGTTGGTTAGTATGCTATCCTTTTTCTAGCAACTGGCGTAGTTCGTCCGTCCGTTTGTAATATCTTCGTGTTTTGTTTTCTGATATGTGCACAACCAATTGACTTGGTACTAAGTTACTCTGGCTGTTTTTGTTCCAAGTGGATTGCTTTCTTTTTTTTCGGGTCTTTTTCTTTCGTCACAGTGAATATGTAGCCGAAGAGTCTTTAGAAAACTTCTGGAGTTTTGTGGATTTGTTAGAATCGTTAGTTATCTCTGAGAAGTGGCAAACATGGTTCGCGGAATCGATTGCGTCCGGTACGGGTTTGAATCTAGAGATATATTCGCTGCTTGAGGATTTGGCGCTGGCTGCCCTGAATGGCCGGAATACAACGGAGTCATCAGTGGTGTTGAAAGATCGTCAACTGATTCGTCTATTTACCTCCACGCGTTTCTATTCACCTGCTGTTGAAATGGCACACCAAGCGGCTCTTGCTACTGCTAGCCAACTTTTAAATTCTACTCATCAGGATATTCACAGGCTTTTGAAAGGGCTCACTTCTGGAACAGCATGGGCACAAGTGGGCAGCACATTTGTATACGACCTGGATGCACTTCGGTCTACTTTGAAGTCAGTCTCAGGCTCGGAAACCAACTCAAGTAAGCCACTTATTGTTTGCTGTCCTAAAAGGAAGGCAGTTCAACATTTTTGGTTGTCTGCTCTTACAATATTCGTTTAACGTAATTGTTTTACAATGAATTCGAATCAAATGAGTTTGAAGCATATACTGTTCCTGGATTAGCTTAGTATATCTTAACCAGGTGACTGTTTATTTCTTCTATACAGCAGAATAATGGTTAGGGTCACAAAAGTCGTGATTGGAAGAATTGATCGAATGGGTGAGATAGAAAAAAGAGGTGTTTATTTACAACTGTAGAATAGCACGAGTGAAATCCTAGGTCATCCTCAACGTTAAACTGTTTTGAATTTCGTAAACATTCCCAGTGTAGTCGTGAAAAATGATGCGTGGCGAACAAGCTCTCTTTCAGTGACTCATCATCAGGCTAAGTACCATATTTATGTCACACATTTTACGTGGGTATCGTTAGGGGGGGTAAACGGGGAACGGGTGGTTAGTGAGGTCAATAGGTTCAGTGTCACATTGCAACCAAGTACCCACTTGAACAATGGATCTTGACAGGCTACCAGGGTGGAGGGTTGGTCAGGGCAGATCCAAAACTTGAACACAACATTTCCGGACACATAGGGGTGGGCTATACATACGAATCCCAATAGCCTCCACTGTAGACAGAATCCTACTCCTTACCGCTCTCGACTGGATGGGCTTAACTCCGTAGATAGGGCGAAACGTGTTCGTCACGTTGACAATGTGACTTGAATCCACCAGGTGCGATAGTATGGCGCTGTTTATCGACTTACTTATTCCTAGATTAGCAAGTACCGCTCTGGCCTTAGGGTTACGTGTATCCGTTTCATTCTCTGCGCATTCACCGCCAACGTTGCAGATTCTCAACTATACACATCGGTCAACAACCTTTATGATTTCATTGTGCAACAATAAATCCATGCAATCACAGCAATCTTGCAGAAGCCCTTTACACTCTGAGGTTGCGAAACGCATTCCGGATTACTTAGCAGAGTTCGAGATGGTTTCGCGAGACAGCATTGCCTGTGCTGCTCGGCACTTACCAGACAACGCCATATCGTCAACGTAATCGCGATCCGTCAGTCGTCTACCAGGTAGGAGGTCCACGTCAACATCTCGTCGGTGCCACAGACAGTCCTCTGTTACTTCGCCTATGATGAACGTAAACAAAAATAATGGAAAAGGACAGCCTTAACGTACGCTGGCCCCGGTGGTAAAGTCGTCAAACAGTTCTCCGTAAACCCTGACCTTAATTGGAGTATCAGACTAAGGCACCGACGGTATATTCACACACTTGTTCGGCACACTCCTTCGTTTGTACGTAGATCGAATCACTGGACCGAACTCACCTTTATAGTTAAGCGGCAATGGTTGACCGGTGATACGTATGACGGTGCTTCCGAATTTAGGTAACAGTGAAAATTTGTTCAACACATCCTTGTTCAGGACGAATTCTACTTGTATGGTAATATCCGCCTCTCAAACTACAATGTGTTGCCCAAGTGTATTAGATGCCATAACCCTCGTAACGCCTGTGGTTGTACCAATTTTTCCGTGGT
This sequence comes from Paragonimus westermani, assembly GCA_008508345.1. Classification (NCBI taxonomy): domain Eukaryota; kingdom Metazoa; phylum Platyhelminthes; class Trematoda; order Plagiorchiida; family Troglotrematidae; genus Paragonimus; species Paragonimus westermani. Next base: position 45,157 of record QNGE01000996.1, read on the forward strand.
CTCCGCAAGAGTCCCGGACTTCTTTCTTGAATATAAGGATCTTTGCTTACGCAACTGATAGGTCTCAGTTGTTACGATATGCTGAGGCAGTTGCTCTGAAACGTTTATGTCCACCTCTATGTGTGCAAAAAACTCAATTGTTGGCTCAGCACTGCTATGGTAACAATGCCATTGACTGATTAACGAATAGCTCTACCGTGTGTCTTCTTTTCATGTTTGGTTTTACATTTGATCCTTGTTTTCCGCTTAACCTCCTGTTCTGTAGTACGCACTTGGTAATATGTGACGAAATTGGCCACGCCATGAGTTGTGTGCATTACCATTTTCGACTGTCCTTTTAAAATGCTGCTTTAGATTTTGGTGAGCTACGTGGGTGCAGAGTTCCAAGTTGTACTTGTTTCCCATGTTTGGTCATTTTGAATCCTATTTGATCTTCTTAATTGTATTTCGCATCGTTTAGCCCCCATACTTCGTGAAAAGGTATTTCGGAGTAAATTACCTGTCGCACCCAACTCTCCTAAGATCATTCTTTATGGAGATCTAGGCCAGAAAGACTTCTACAGTTGGCACAAGCAGCTGAAATCTCTAACTGAGAATGGGCTGTGCACTTATGTTTTCCAACATTATATGAAAGTAAGTGTTTCCCCGTGTGTGGCGGTTTTTTTTCGCTCGCCTGCTGCAACTAAGCAGCCTAGCCACTGTACATCTCTTCATATTTGCATGAAACCCTTCAGTATTTGTGTTTTATTCCGACAAAAAAATCTCCCGTTCTCCATTGTTTGTGTTCCCATAATTCATCTGTTGATGCTTTTGATTTTTTGTGTGAAAACTATAGGGTTCGTTATAGATGACGAAGTAATATCTACTATAATCACCAGCTGTTAAGACTGTTTTCGTTCACTGGCCTAAATATTTTGGTTGTAAACTGGGGTAACAACTGTGCTAAGTACACTAATCAGAGTCGTTCGTAAGCTAGTCGTTAGACCCTGTTTCTCCCCCAGGTATACCGTCAGCGCTCACATTCAGTGAAGAGTTACTCCAGTTTTCCAAACTCCACAACAGGCTATTCGTTTGCAAGCCTGTTCGTCTTTCAACTTGTATGAGTCTATTTCAAGTTGTGCAATGTTCATTTTTGATCGCAGCTTTCCCGTTCAGATAGACTTTCCATCTAGCCTCTTTCAATTTGAGGCGCTAGACTCTTGTTAGAACTGTAAACCCGTGTATTTCCTTGCCACGACCGGCATTTAAACTCCGACTACATATTCGTGGGGCAACCGTGTTGAGCACTGCGTCATTGGCCTCAGACTAAATACGACCGAATTATCATATCTGTGAGACCATTATGATTGCACTGTTTCAGCGTTCAAAAATAGTTATCAGAGCTTGTTTCTTCCTTTGAAACGATTTACTCTTGGTCAGGCTGCTTTCAGTACTTTGAAGGAAAATGGGATAAAGCAAAAGACAAATGGCTCGCATCTGCGTGCGATAGCCTGTATTGGATGTGTAACCTGTCGATGACATTGTGAAAGTCACGTTAGAAGCGATCTTCATTTGTCATGTTGACATTTATCATTGTTGTTTTCATCTGCTTTTATCCTGATGCCATATCCAGTCCATTTGCAGTAGGTTGTTGTCGACAAGAGCTCTTCTCGCTTTGTTCCCACCTAATCGGTCAATCAATCAATCAATCAATCAATCAATCAATCAATCAATCAATCAATCAATCAATCATTTTTAGCTTTGAGCAGTACCCGTGGATACAGTGGCTCGGTCTGCCGTTGTTCCTGCTCCAGATGACAAACTCTGTGCGATTGGTGCGATCAAAGCAAACCCGTGCTAGATTCACAGTTGAGCTGTACTGCACTAAACTGTTGTTGAATATCTTAGTGGTTCTACGCATGTGGACTAATACTAGTGCTTTGCTGACTGTCTGATGCTGGTCACAATTGCACCTTACTTCCTTCGGGCTTTCCTACGTATTCGTCGAAATGATCCTATTGGTATGTTCGTTACTACCACTCTGCTCATTAATAATTGCACAATTTGTAAGTGCTTATCTCCTCATGGATCTACGATTAAGCTTTACTGGTATGTAGCTTGACTCCCACCTGCATCAGTAATGAGTAGTAACTAATTACATTTTGTGGTACTGTTGTGCTATTGTGTTTTGGACTTTGATGTCCTGATTGTCACTGAGCCTGAAAGCCAGCTGGTCGATTGGACTTGTTTTTTCTCCTGTTCTGTTTTAAAATCTCATTCTGTACATTTACATCTTGATTGGTTAAGCTGTTGTCTTCCAAATGAACAGCATCCATTTTTATGCTATTTTTAAGGACCGTCCTCGGAGAAAGTCTGTGTTGAGTGGGTATGGCGTGGAATTAGCTCTCAAGAGTACAGAGTACAAAGCGATGGATGATGCCACAGTTGAAGGTCAGTTTGATCGAAATGGAATTTGATCTACTTATTTGATGTTCTCAAATTGGCTCCGATATTATGGTGGGTTGATTACTTCTATGGTTTCGACGAAACTGTCTGATCAGTCCAGTACACGATTGATGCTCGTTTGCACATGCTAATATCTTTCATAGTGGCTTGCGATGTAAGCGACACCCTCGAAAAGGTGTATGCAAAGGGACAAAAGTTGATAGTAACAGGGCTAGTTGACAGAACTAGTAGTGTGGATTCAGGCATGCGGCTAACTATAGTATCTTACCGTTTCGAGCAACACTTCTGACCTGCGATTTGGGTAGGCGCGAAGTCCCCAATCAGGAAAATGGTACCTACCCAGTTTATTCAACGAACTAGTCAGGCTCTCCATGTTTCGCGCCCACATCGTCGCCTAACCACCCCACAGTTTTACCCAACTGGTGGTGGTCTCATTATACAATATCCAGTACGCATGATTGTTGTTTTCCATGTTGGGATTGCTGATTAAGTGGGCTTTGTGATATGCAGTATGTTGTAGCTGATTGACTGGATCAGGTAACTACTTCTAAACTCCATGCCGGATCATGTGATAACAGAATCAAGGCCACTGCTGCTGATAATTTCACTTACTCTTTTTTTGTGTGAAAATAATCAGCATTACTTCTTTTTCCACAGAAAACGGATCATTCACAGCCACGAACGAAACGCTTGCTGCCGTTGTACAAGGTTTCAACTTCACGCAGCTGTCGATGTTGCATCCGGAATTGACTTCGAATTTGAAGGCGTTTCAGGAGCATCTTATCAGCACTGACGACGAGTTACATCCTCTCAAAATGTGGCAGTTTCGTGATTTAGGTCTTCAAGCAAGTCAAGTCGTAGTGGATACGTTCAGACAAGGCTTCCAAGATGTCACGGATGGTACAGTCAATCCAGCTCTTCTGGCTCTAAGGGATATCAGTCAGAACCTTCCAACTCGAGCAAGGTAGGTATTAGTTCCTTCCTAAGATTTGTACTTCGTGGTTATTGAAATGCATCCCTTGAATGGATTGTTGGTATCCTTATCTGGACCTATAGATGTGCCGTCTCCGCCTAAGTTTGTCGTGTCATTTTAGCCAGCTCGTCATTGACCGCTGCGGGACTAGTCGGACTTAAGATTCTCTCGCAGTCTAAACGGATGACAGCGTCATTCCTGTTGTGAATGGTTCCGGGAAGAATTGGGCTGTTGGTGGGTTACGTGGACTATCGCTGACGCAGTTACGGACTTGAACCCGTTTAACTCTAGATGCCTCTGTCTGCATTTGGATGGCTGGTCCCCTCATATGGCGTGGTACGTCTCAAAACAGCAAGCGTCTTATAAAGGCTGATTTGTTAAGGTTTACTACAAGTGAGATTTATGTTTTCAATTTGTGTTGTAGATCTGATTATAAATATCTGAATAACCCTTGATTTGGGAAGTGTCAGATTTTGGTCTTGCTTACTTCAACTTTGTCCACGATTATTCTTGCTCTGTTCGATTCCCTTGATGAAACCTCTGTCAATTTTTCACAACCATCGTTTTGATCGGCGTTACTGTATAATTTCCCTTATAGTCGTCTAGTATCTTTGAATGTCAATCCGGCCTTACGTGATGAAATATTGACAAATCACGAATTGCTGTCTTTAGTGGGCATTCAACCTGGACAGTCGGCTCTGTTTATAAACGGACTCTTGTTGTCGCCCACGGTGGACATATTTGCACTGTTAGACCTGCTTCGTCGCGAGTACAAAACCCTTTCTCGTTTACATAATCTTGGTGTTTCGGTGAGTTTATTTCCTTGTCTTTTTCTCCAGATATCCCGCTGTAGGTTGTTTCAATTTTTGCCTTGTTCCTTTATTCGACTATATGCATAACTGAAGATTATGTCTGCTTATATTGTCTGCTTTGTTAGCCTGTCGGTTGGGTTAGACGCCTTACTCTCACTTGCAGCTCGGTTTTTTGTTTGCAAGGTGTAGGCACCTTGATGTTGAATGTTCGAATATAGACGCAGTTATTTTCAGTAGTTAGATCCTTTCCCGTCCGTTTCCTTTTTCCTTCTCTCTTCCTATACAGGGTTTGCTTTTTCTTGATGGTTGTTTAGCAGTTAAGCATTAGTGTGAACCACTGATGTATTGTTGTCTATGATGCTGATAATGGGTTAGACCAACTACAGGATCAGGGTCTTGATAACTTTATTTCCGAAGCAGTTGAACCCTTCAAGTGCAATATCTGCCTAGACTCATTTTAACCGTTTCTTTCTATTTCTAACAAATTCTAATCGATTATCAAGGTATAGAACCCCTCAAAGTGAGCGTCATGCTAACGATGCCATAGAATACAACCTATCGATTGAAAAAAGGCGGAAAAATCATTGGTGCCACTACTCTGGTTGTTTTTTCAAGGTTTCTCGAAGCTCGCCAGGGCATTTCCGAATGATTCGGCTGGCATTAATTGTTGAGGCTCTTCGTTTTCCACACGCTCCAGTTTTTAACATATTTTTTAATAAGCCGCATGGAGCACGTCTTCTTCGTGCCTTATTTCTGTCTAGAATGACCTCCTAGCCGAACTACTGGTCGTTGCTGGCAGTTCTGAACAAACAACTTCAAGTTCCAATGAACCGCTCACTCCAGGACTGAAGTACAGTTTGTCTGGCCGATTTGTGTTAGACTTAAGTAACAGTCCCATTTTATTTGTGAACAACTTGGAAATGGATCCAGCCTACGCCTATTGGCCAGATTCGCTCCACTCTCTGTTCGTCCCCGACTTCTCCGGTGGCATTCGCCGACTGCGTAAAAATCTGTACAATGTCGTTCTGGTCGTCGATCCGGCTTCCTCTGATTGTTGGGAAATATTCCGGTTGGTCGAATCGTTCCTCCTTCACAAGACGGCTGTAAGGTAATTATTTGCCTAATATGAGGTCCTCGTTTTCGACCTGATTACATTTTAAATCTTTTGTTCGTGAGTCTTAATGACACACGTTATTACTGTTGTGAGCCGTAACAGGCGCCCCAGCTTCCGTTGACATTGCGCGGCATTGGTTATAAACCTAAGCATGCTCAGTTTAGTTCAAGCCGAATAGTTGTTACAAAGACTTATAAAATTCTTATTCACCGCCAGTACTGTACTCGCTGTATGAGCGATCATTGGTTATACTTAGCAGGAAAACCGCCTGCTATGATACACTCTTTCTATCCAAGTTAATGCTAACACGACCAACCTAATTGACTACCGAAACGTTGAATTTCGTTCGAACTAGTCACCTACAACGTTTAGGAGCGTGCGGTTAGGTCAACAAGCAGCTTTAATGCACTCATTGGAACCTCTCATCTTCGATATTTATCATATCTCAACGCTTTACGGCTCTGATCCCCGTCCTTTGATTCACAGGTCGAATTTTACCTGTGCCAATTCAAATACTGGGTCAACAGTGGGATCGTGCTGCTTGCCGATGCAAGGTCTGTTTTGTTTGACTGCAGCCCTGTTAACAATCCGCTATGCACCCTGAAGTTTAAGGATCTGGTTAGATCCACAAAAGTCCGCTCTGCTAATCGACCATGACAACGTTTACTCCCACTGACTGCAAACTATTCAAATGGCCTACGCATGAAATACGGTATGATGAATTTGATCAGAGATTTAAGCATTCATATCGGCTAACCATCAGCTGATGAACACACTTTTAGTGATAGGTGTTCCATAAACCCTCATACGTTGACAACAGTGAGTGTTCGCCATAGTTTTGCGCAGTTTCATGCAATTACCATCTTCCAACAACATCCTTTGGCTCTTCGGCCGTAGACTCCAGTAGACTTCACCGTCGTTACTTACCGTTGGCGAGATTACCTGAGAGACTGTAAACCGATCGAGAATATTTGCTTGGACTCTGATCACTTGACTGTTTGATCCGAGTTCGTCATGTGCTTTGGTAGGCATTCACTGCGTCACCAGCAGCCTCTGGATGAAACTTAAAGGCCTGGAACGTACAAAAAGCACTAAATGTTGATAACCATTGAACTTGCAAACTCATCTTCCAGAACGCGAAAACTGGGACTCGTCAAAAATGTCAAGCCTAATACACATCACTTCTTTTTCAGTACCGTTTGTATGATTGATTGCCTTCGGAACTCGCTTTGCTCTCTAAAACCTTTAAGTATTACCGAAGGATTTCTGCTGAAAGTATGTATAATTCGGATTGTAAAATGGCTAAATTACCACTTACAGGGCAACTTTAAGAGGATCAGGAAGCATTATGGTCGGCACGTACAATGAAAGTGGAATCACCCGTCTCTTCCTGGAATTCTCGTAAACCCATCCATGACTGACGATGAAATATGACTGCTGTTTGCAACAATGAATGGAACACTGGCTGACACACTTGTAGCAATGTCTCATTAGACCATATGAGCAGTTACTTCTATCTTCTGGCTCTGCGAGTATTCCATAACCGGTGCATGAGTTGCCTCCATTCGAAACGGTAGGCGTAATGACGTCAGCTGTGCGCTGTGGTGCAGATTGTACGACACCGGCTCGCGTAGCCTCTTTGTATCGTTGTATACCAGCCTGTTAGCGCGAGTAATGTGCAAAAGTTATCTGCTTTTGCTCACCTCTGTCTTTGTTGTATGGTACGTGTACAGTGGGGGCACGATATAAACAACTATCACCGACGTGTTTCCAAAATAAATAGTCTAGCATACACATGTGAGTTGATCTTGTCACGTAGAATTCAGTGGCTTAGGCGCGTTTTGCGAATGATAGCGTCTCGCTGTCACGTCATGGGCTTTCAGGATTACTTGACTTAAACCAAAGTGGTGGCTGGGTGGTCAGTGTATGATGCGGGTTTCAGAAGTGAACTCCAGTGTCAAGCTCTGGTCGTGTGGATGATAGCAGCCACTTTCTGACCGATGCCCTGATGATTATTTTGGAGAGTGTGTCAGAGATATCAAAAATCAGTCAGTGACACCTATATTACACGTTCTTTAAAGTTGGACATATGTGTATATAGGTATATGGTACCTATACGAAGATATGTAAAAACAAGTTGGATCGACAGTTTGATACTGTGGGCAGGTATTTTGGAGCAAGTTGTACAGAAAAGCGAAACTTGCGTACTCAGAATCAATTCCGTGATACTTGACCTCCATTGTGACCTTATTTAATTCATTGGGTACTTGATCAGTACTACTGTACACATTTTTATATTATTTTGTTTATATAAAAGATCTTAGTATGGATCTGAAACGTCACTGAATACCGATTACTAGGTGCTGTCATTACGTTTAATCATACATACTGGCGATAAAAGAGAGCTTCTCAGTTTTACTATGCACCAGATTGTGGTGTGTATTTTGCTGCCGTATGTTTTATTGTTTTATGTTTTTTTTTCAAAACATACTTTCCAAAAAATATGTAATGGCAGGTAAAGAAATCTATGACAATAAGCCTAATGGTTATTCCCCCTTTTGGCTTCTGTTTCCAACCACATCCTTCAGTGTGTGGCTAGCCACACTCAATACCTCTTGGACTTGAGCCGGCAAGCCTGCTGGTGTCAACGTAGGTCAAACTTGATCCTAGTATCTCCACAAACCTACACCAAGCTGCCCACCGTGCTGTTTCCTCCAGCTGCATCCAGCGTTCAAACAAGGCACGTTGTGGCAGTCCCTCGACAGGTGTGCGTAAAACATCCCCGTGCCACCGCAACGATTAATTTCCAGTATTTCTTGTAAAGGGAGGCTATCTGACGGACTTCATCATTGCTCATATGATGCCGCCACCCTATACAGGCAACGCTGCACAAACACCGTCTGTCAAAATCAGGTATCCTTTACACCATCGATGCTGAGCAGTTGGGTTTAGCAGCCGTAGAGAAATGCCGTGTGGATGTCACACTGGAGCCAAGAGCACTTTATTTTTGAATATGCCATCCAACTCCTAGCGACATATACTTAGCTCTCTCTTACAACACCCGATCGTCATGCAACTCCCTGAGCAAACAAAATTTTCCACTGAAACCAAACCGTCACTGGTAGTAACGTTTGTCAGACTCATGGGAGCACTTCACACTTAGACGGCGTGAAGTACATACCATATGGTGGTACTTAAACCGCCAAGCGGTCTACCGCCTTTGGGATTGTGTGCGTCTTGTCACCGAGCAACACGGCGCCATCGGCATTGCCCAATTAAACGATTCTATGTCCTCGGTAAAGTTCCACATCACTGTTGCAGGACCTCACCTACTCCAAGTTTGAAGAGAAGAGGAGAGATAAGACCACCTTGGCGCATTCTGGTGGAGACGATGAAGAATGACAGTTATGTGCCCTATACACTAACTCCATCTAATGTCTGACCGTCCACTGCCATTAGGATGGATACGTCTTTATTGTTACATTCCTCAATGAGCAGCTCCAGGGAACGAGCCAGTCAATAAAATAAAGGGCTCCCTCGGCATTCAGGAACGAAGCTGCCGTTGGTCGTTGTTAGACTTGATTATATGCGAGTAGCTGACAGAGGCCAAAGGATTGATTAATTCATTCACGACCTTTGTAAAACCCAATTTGTTTCTCGTCACACTGCTCTTTACGCCCTTTAAATAGTCTGCGGAGCACAATAAACGTACACTAGACTGAGTATTTTGTTGACAGTGTGACTGTTGTGAAGGCCCTCCGCGAAGATGAAGTGACTGTCGGTCCTCTCAGCGTATAGCAAATTTCTCAGTATATCAATTTTTGGTGAACTGACAGAACGTTTCCTCATTGAATACATTTCCTCCATCTTTTAAAAGGAGTAGAGGGTGATCTGAGACGAATGTGTTGCGCTTCAGAGTAAAGATCTATCAGATTTTCGTCTCAATCGTAGTGAGCCTCATTTGACTACGCGACCTTATCAGGTATTCAAGTCTACGAGGCGAATCGCGCTATCAGTCTTAGGTGATCAGTGACGAAGGTAATGAGAGCACCGATAGAGCTGACTTTTGTTTGTCTGCAGGCTGCTTCCAATTAGAGCGTATGCACACACGAGAAACATAACGCTGTTCATCGCGTGGCGTTTTGATTCTGCTTGTACTTCCTAATCTCACTGCACACTGCCGACATCTTGAGCGAGAAGCTGCGGCGCTGTTTACAAGGCTGACACTCTCCTGTGGATAGATAGGTTACAATGCCGGAGTGTTGAGTGCACATTTCTGAGAGCAGCGTGCATCGATGACGAAGGGTACTAGTTTGCAGGTCGATCTTATCCGTTTTCGTGTGTGCATTAGTAAACTTGGGAATTTGCAAGTGATCGTAAAACCCGGTGAACTTCCCGCATTCCAAAGATAGGGTCAAACATGTCCTATAACCATCAGAAGCTCCTCCGAATCATCCGAATTACAGGCGCAATGAAACTCGGTGTAAGCGCTGCGATCTGCGAAGGATGCAGATCTGATATGTAGCTTATCCCGCCGCATGGAACACCTGAGGGATCATTTTCAACTGCAATTCAACTTCTCGTTATCACAGTTGGCCGCAGGAGGTTTTATTACTTACCATCCCTGGGCAATACGTACTGTCCCCTACCGTGAAGCAGACCAGCTATATCCGCTGTTTAGGCGCCGTGAGACCTCCAACCTGGATGGTCTTCCTCAATCTCTTCAGAAGAGTGATAGTGTTGCTTCTTTCCCTTAGGCTTTTTGAAGGGCACGTTTGAACGTACCTCCGAAGACTCTGCTTCCACGTTGACCGATCCTCACATCTCCGTGGTCAAGGTTACAATTTGACTTTGCTGGACCTCCCCACGATCAGAACTTTCTGATTGTCGTTGACTCCCACTTCAAGTGACTGGAAGTTGTCCTGATGCCAATCACTACCACAAGATCAACCATCATGCAACTTCGGAGAATGTTCACCCAACTCGGATGTTCAGAGACGCTAGTTAACGATAATGGAACGCTGTTTGCTTCCTCATTGCTTATGAGCTACTGTTAGCGGAACGGCACCGACCACATTTCATCACCGCCTTGGCACCTTCATTCTTAACGGTCAGGTAAAACGCTCGTCAGAACCACGCAAACCGATTTTCTTATCGTTGCCAAAGTTTCCATCAAGAGTTCAAAAAAGAATAGGTGTGCGTCCACAGGAAATGACGCTGTATGTGTTTGTGTTGAGTAGAAACGGACCTTTTTGGCCTGGAACATTCTAGCAACACCTTCTGCATAGTTTTGTTGAGAAATTCAACGCAAGCGTTCAGCTCAGCTCATAAAATCAGGCTTGGGTGAAATTTTAGATTATCCTCTAGCATTGTTTATACTTCGAAAGGACCCCATTAGGATATGATTGACAGCCCACTTTAACCTCCGAAGTCATTTGGCAATTCTCCCTGTTATCAAGCGCATTTGCTCACAATCCAAAATATTGTCCTCTTCAAACTTGCTTCTCCTGTCGACGGAATTGAAAATAACCCACCTCCTGATTACTTGCTGGGGCAGGTTGATTCACCTCCAGTTTATCGTCCCATCTGCACCATGCTCAAATCGGGCCGTGTATCGGCCTCCCGGCTGATATGTGCCCATGTTACTTGACGGTTTGTGTGACACACACTACATTCGTGCGTTGTGCTCAGCGGGGGAACGAATTGAACACTCTTCGAGGTTGTCTTATTGTTTGGTATTGCTCGATTGGACGCCCCGGAATTTCTTAGACATCGAAATCGGCGAAAGGAATTTGTAGATGGCTTAACCGGGGAGGAATAGCTTCAGTTTAAGCGGAAGAAAAGGAGAAAAGCCTCCTTAAACTGATGTGTGGTCTGAGCAAAAGTAATCCGCACTCAAAGCTCTCCGCCAATCCCGCTAGATACGTGTACGATATTTCTAACATTCAGCTAGATGATAATTTGCTTGAACTACTATTGTTGGGGCCTCAGTGCGACTGTTCACACTCTCTTGATGATCAACTAAGAACGAAGGTTCAGTTTTGAAGTGTTTTTTAAGTCAACTAACTTGACTTACTCCGAGTTCGATTGAAGAATTGGAAATCTTGTAAACCTGATCGCATGAACGCGTGTTGTTAGTGTAGTAAGTCAAAAGTAGTCCACAAGACCCCTATTACAACAGCACATCTTCCCCACAGTAAAGTAATGTGTGCACGGCACGTGACCTTGTTCACTAAACCAGATAAGGGCACTGAAATAGTTGTGTTCGTTGTATTGGTAAAATAAAGATTTTGTCAAGAGAAACCAAACTTCGAATGGCAGCGAATAAAATGGGCAAGACTTTATTGACTGAGGACCGTATTACCGAAAGATAAGGATGAATCCTGGAAAATGAAATTATAATACAGTCTGAATTTAATACACTACTACCAACTGGTTCTGTTTTTCAACACTTCTATGATCTACCACAAGTCCATAAACAAGATACACCACCTAGACTAATCCCAGATACGTACAGTTCATTCTCATACACAACCGCTACCCAGCTTGGACCGGTTTACCGAAATTTTTATCCTTAGCCCACGAAGCAGGCACGAGTTCGTTACCGTCGTGCGCGATCTGGAAGTGACAAACTATCACACGTGTGTATTTGATGTCTTATTATTTATGAACGTCCCGCTGGTGGGAGCAACCACTTTGTCCGTGATTACTTTGATCATTCGTGCATGAGACTCCCAACCCATCACCTCAGAACTCCTTTTGCCTTGTGCACTCAACGTACAGTTTAAATTCAGTGAGGGTTTATATTAACAAATTGGTAACGTGGCAATGGACTCGCCCCTCGGTCCAGCCCTGGCTGATATCTTCATGGAAAAATTGGATGGTGAAGAGCTGTGTGCGAGCACGCAGCCTTTTCGCCCCTACCACAGCTACATGGACGGTATTTTTGTTGTTCGTTCAACTAATGTGGTTTTAACTAGTGTCCTTGAGGTGTTCAGTGAAACACGCCATTCTATTCACGATCAAACTGGACACGAACAAGTCCTTTCAGTTTTTCGATGTGACAGTGTCCCATCGGTCCGATAGCACTCTGAGACGGACCATTTTTCATAGGGAATGTTTGACGGGACAGTTTTGCCAGTTTTTATTGCTTTATTCCTTTAAAACAAAACGGAATTTGGTTTGCTCTCTAACATTCATCAGGAAAATCTATTCACAGGACATAATGATGGATATACCTCAACTTTTCGTCAATACGCCATAGGGAAGCGAGCATCCGGACAGATTTACTGTTTTATCCTGATCGCCTTTACAGTTTTTTCGTTATTTCCTGAAAATCCAGTGGGTGTTAAGCACCTTCTCATTGTTTTGATGTATAATAATATTGATTGATTAAACACAAAAAGCGAACTTAACAATGTTTTGTGGTGATATTACCTGTGAAATATCGAGTGACTTTATAGTTTTGGCCTCAGCCTTCCCGATATTGCGTGCTATGCTTGCAGCTAAGTGAACGTTTGCTGCAGCGTGACAGGCTTGTCCACACGCTGTCTGTTTTCCGCAAGAATTCCAGATAAAGACATTACAGGTGGACTGGCTTTAACTTCACTAGACGATATGTTTTTTCTCAAATCGCGCCGCCTACTTTCCGTCTGTCCATAGACGTGCATTCGGAACTGAATGCTGATCGCCCCTACTGTCGTGGGGTCGATTTCGTCTGGTTATATTGTTACCCATTTTTACGAACCGTCCGTTATACGAATTGGATCTACCAGGATATATCCTGGTAGAAGTGTGGATTCCACCCATCCTACTATTCTTTAACACTGCCGTCTTCATATATATATATATATTCGTATATATGTATATACATATATGCACAGGTGCGTAATATTATGCATACATGAATCCTGCCAGTCTAGAGTAACTTCCAGTCAGAGGATATATATGTATACATATGTATAATGGGACAAAGTGCTATTCTTGACCATCAGTATTGTACTTCTCCGCTCATTGATTATTCAGCGGTATTCCTGAGACTCCCGCGCAATACGCAAAACTTTTCTGACACGTTTTGGTTGTTCCTTTTTTGTCTGTTGCTCTTTTGTCCTCAGATATGTTTGTAAGGTTGGAGAGTACCTTATGATATTTTTCTTTCGCTTTTCCTTATCCCCAGGTTTGGATTCCTTTGGTCGATTGAATCCTCGGTAAAATCCCCTAGTCTGATATTGGTGCGCATCGTAAGCTACATTTCAAGTACAATCACACATCATACTGAATCTCCTTTGCCTACAAGCGTACCGGGTCTGGGCTCTCCTGGTCCAATGGCTGCTCTCTCATTTCTTACTGAGCTGTATGCCTCGATGAAGCACAGCAGGAAGGAGTTAAACCTCAGTATGATTCAGCATTGGTTCGAAAAACTGTTTCCCAACGCATATACTGAGGATATTTTCAATCCTGAACCCGGAGAGAGCGATTACGATTCCGACTTAAAGGTAGGCCCCGAATTAGTTGGATTGGGTGACATGTCTAATAGGTTAAACGTATGTAAACTACTCTAACCCTGCCGGGTTTTCATTCGTGATCAGTACTTACGAGCGATTTAGTTGATCAGTTACTATCGTTTTATTCTCCATAAGCCGCAAGTTTATGTTTCACGATTCATTCCTTCTTTGTTAACAACCGTTGAATTGAGGTAGTAGGACCGAAGGCTGCGCTGACAATTTGTTATGTTCGTTCTTTACATGTCACTTGTCTTGGCAGGAACTTCCACTTGTTAACTTACGCTTCCTTCTTTCAATATTGGTGTGACTCAGGATGTACGGGTTGTCTGAGCCGCAGGTCTTGAATGTTGTAGCTCCATGTTTACTTTTCTGTTTATCGATGTGTGTATACAGGACTGGTTGTGTCACCTTTTTACTATCAGTTTTGTGTTGGGCTTTAAAATTTCGTGCCACACGGTCTTATGCAAACGAGTGTTTGGCTCTTCATGGTTTTCCTGCTCGACGAAAGTAACGTCTCTTTGGATACTATCGTGAAGCCTAAACTACGGGTGTATAAATGAACAAAGAGTATTACCTTTCTCCTTCTCTCTGTGTAAGTTTAGTCGACACCTTTTTCATATCTACTTTCTCCTAGCTTCACGAAGCCTTCCTACATCGATCTGGCTTGGATACTGTCGGACGCAAACCATTAATGCTTTTTAATGGTATTATCTTCGATCAAGCCGGTATACACAAAATGGGTGGTTTTGAGGATTCTGTGGTCGCTTTATGCATGGAGGAACTGGTTCGTGTGCAGTATGCTGTCTATCATGGTCGCATGTCCACCACGGACAGTATATCTGCAATGTATCAGAAGACTGGCGCAGTTGTAACTCGATTTAACTCACGTATCCTGTCCGTTCGGATCAGTGACAACACTCTGGGCCCGCAGTTCCTAGAATTCGGATGGGAGCAGCCAGTTTGGCCTAAGGGTACGCATCCACCGATGATTTGCTTAACTGGGCAGTCAGTAAAGTTGCCTCCTTATTCATTCTGTCATCATATCTTTGCACACTTTTCGGGCGATTTTTGTAATAGCGTTGCTTTCGCTGCATGCCGCTGTGGCCCAGCCCTTTCAGTGGATGCCTCGTTTATGTTGTCTTACAGTTTTCTTACTCCTCCACTTTCTACATATTATTTTATCTTGTTTATTTGTTTCCCTGACTGGGTGCACTTTCTGCTTTCCCGTAGTTTATTTATCTACTTGTTTACCTTTAGTTCAACTGTTCCCTTAACATCAGCTGGGCCTATGCTTCTCCAGTTATTAACGAGTTTACTCAACTATTACACCTTTGCTTTCTTCGTTCCTTGGTTAGTGCATGATATATCATCCCTATGTTGCCTGCGAAAAAAA
Organism: Paragonimus westermani; assembly: GCA_008508345.1. Taxonomy (NCBI): domain Eukaryota; kingdom Metazoa; phylum Platyhelminthes; class Trematoda; order Plagiorchiida; family Troglotrematidae; genus Paragonimus; species Paragonimus westermani. Next base: position 60,398 of record QNGE01000996.1, read on the forward strand.
TACCTAGGTGAAAAGTTCAGTCTCCCTTTGGCTCATAAGCTATTGAGTTTGAGATGATTACATTGGTACGGACTCTAATCATTAGTTATACAATCTTTGGTTCGAGTCTCGGTTGCTTCAAATGGAACTGCTAAATGTTCGGTATTCTGAAACGAGGAACAGATTTTCTTTTGTTTCTATGATCGTTATTTTTCGGCTTCTATGTGAACTTCTTTTCTTCATTTTGCACAGTGACATATTCCGTTTTGCGTGTTTGCTAACTTTCATGTGTACACACTTTTTGTGGACTTTACTTTCTCGTTTTATGTTTCAGTTGACACCGAACCGTCTGTGTCACAACTGCTCACACATTTTGCTGATCACATGCGTTACTTTCAAAAAGGAGGTAAGCAGTCTAATGATTCTCGTCTATCTGTTCTATCGCTGACTGAAATTTGGAGATTTACGGTTTGAATATTCCTATGATGTGCAGCCTGCGATTTATAGATCAGACTTTGTAAGTGGCTAAGAATTAGAGTTCAGTCAGCCGAATCCATGTCTCATTAGTTCAGAGTTCGTTTTTAATTCCTCTTCTTAATTCCTCTTCTTAATTCCTCGTAATTCTTATGGCACTGTGCCAATTCTTAAGGCTTTTTTATGTTACACCCAGTGTTCAAACTCTTGCAACATGGATCTTGGTGGTGTTTTAAACGGCTGCATTACAAACTACTGAAAGCCAACCTGCTTTTATTTTTTAAATTAATTTTTGTTCATCTGTGTTCTTCCAGCGTTTGCCGGTATACATTCGATTTCTCCTAGTCCAATAAGCCACCTTTTTAATATGAGACTACTTCAGGATCAACTTGAACCGTTTCTTTGTAAGTTAATACCTAGTGATATACTGGCCTATTGTGCACCCAAATTTACGTCAATCAATCAATGTACTTTCGGGAATCAATGGATTTGGTTTCTTCTACATTTTTACTCGTGGGATTACTTAAAGTTTTGTACACTTATTTTTATGAAACAACAATAGATCTTACACACGAGTCGGCAGCATCCGGTTGGCACATGATTTCACTGGATTTCGGTATGTTTTTGTCCGTGTGCCGAGTGACCTTAAGGCCATTCAAAGCTGTCATCTGTCGTCGTGTCGTAATTTCATAAGATAAAAGTCAATAGATAACCAGATTGAGAATAGCACAACGTTACGAGCAAGTTGTAATATTCTACGTTTCAACCACCTCAGGTGGCCTTCGATACATCCAAATATCTTACCAACGTAGACTGTTTGAGAAATAAAAATACACAGGAAATTAACGTTTTCTGTTCCGATTAGTTGAAAGTAACGAGTTGCACATAAACCATCATGCTACAGATGATAGCAGAGGAAACTGCTCCGCGTGAGGATTGCAGGGAGACAATATCATAGACTCCGAAACATGATACCGAAATAAACTGAGCTGAATGTTTGGAATTAACGCAGAAAACTGTACAACCAAAAACATGTAAGCATCGTGCGACGTAACTGAGCATATAAAATCATTTCAAAGTTAGAGACCATGACTCCCTCGTTTTTTCAGTCAGTTTACTTCCCCTAAGAAACAATCCTTAAAAAAACCTTTGCCCATGAGGCCCAAAGTGATCTATCAAACTGCTTTTGTCAGGAGCTGGTGGCTAACAGTGAGAAAACGGTTATGCGCCGTATTTCATCGTGCACTGCTTCACCACCAGGTGTGTACATCCCGACAGATAGCCTACAGTCAACAGCGCTATGAACAGCAGAACGTTCTTTGGGGCATTTACTAACAATCTCGAAGCGACTTTGACACAACGCCATGTGGAACATGCTGCTATTCTGCAAGACACCGTAATCTCACGGGTGCTAAGCTTCCTTCACTGGATGTCAGCGTCCTACTGCATACTCTCCCATCAGACTGTTCAAAGTCTTTCGGAGCAAAAAGCAGGAACTTTGGCAACATCCAGCAGGTTTTTTGTAATTATCAGGAGTGCTTTCCTTGGAGACGCTAACTTCGATTAGTTGAGTAGTTTTGTTACTCCTTTCTTATTATTTTTGACATCGTCCACATTGAACATTCGACGAACTCCGTGCCGTCAAAATCGGTGTATGTTGCCAGAGAGAAAGGAGGCATACCGACATACCGGCACAACACATACTTTCATGTATTACGCATCATTTTAACACATCCATGAACCACATGATGACCACAATTTCGTATTACGTAAATCGCTTCTTTGAACTTTACACTTTGGTAGTATTGAGATTTGTCTGATCATCACAACACTAGGCAATTCTGGCACACACAAAGGATACGTCGTATTTCCGACATCGTTGTCGCCGAAAAGCATTAGACAACGGTCATCGACATATCCCGCGGCTAGTATCTCAGGATACACTTATTTTAAATGGTGTTGCAAGATTTTTGGACGCTACCAACAGTCGTTCAGTCAATGGCTTGTAAAACGTGTATATGGATATGATGTGTAAACCCAAAAAATAACTGCAACTACTATACCAATATGTTCTTTATATGAGCACTGTATAGCAACTTTCGCCCTAGTTTTTCAGCTGTATTTTTTTCTGCTACGTAGAAGTCCTTAAGGATGGTGAATTGGTAGCTGTCTTTGTAAGGCCACAATTGCTGTGTTGTTTACACTGCCCAGAATGTGCCTGGCGTTACGCGTATTTAGTATTGGATTGCTGTGAAACATCACTTATTACTCGCGATCTCTAAAATGACAGACCACCATCTTACTCGCATGCTAGTGGACGCTCTCCCTAATTATGCAACAAGTTGCTGGCATGTATTCATAACGGAAAAAACTGGTACGTCAGTAGAAGAGCTGACCTCACTTCGGTACATTTCACGAACACAAATCCATCGGCTTCCGCGTCCGGAATATTTCACACGACTTAGGTTAGTTTAAAGTGGCGCTTAAGTGATTAGTGTGTGATACAAACTCAGCTGGGTTTATTGTCAAGGCTAGGTTTTGCACGACGTTACCAATTTCTGGACCGGTGTCCAGACAGGCCGTCAACACTAGCACAGATTCTAAGTGAATGGCGTCCCTTTTTATTTACATTCCAACGCTTCTGTAAGTTCGCTCGTAGCGTTTATTTCTAGAGCTTTCTCAAATGGGATGAAAGTAATATTTACGTACAGCACTTATAACTGTGGGTTATGAATATCATAATCTACTTGAGTTTAGTTGCTTGTTGTTGCCTGTTATGCTTAAGTTGACTCTGCTGCTTATACACAGGATGTTCGCTGCCACGCGACACGCAAGTTCACATGTGGACTTTCGTCAAGCTGCTCAAATCTAGAAGTAGTGGTTACAGCAACTTGGACCTAAACCCACTATCGTGTGGTGGCTAGCTAGACATCGTCATTGATGAGTCCCCACGAGCTGCTGCTCAGGTAGCAAACAAACAATGCTATCCAACAAAGATATTCCTGAACGAAGCACGATGTTACGATTGATGACGTACTCGCATTCGGACTATTCTTGTTCTGATTCTCTATTTGACTTTTTGAACGGTTACTTTTGCTACTGTCTGCTTTATTCGACAAGTCTAATATTGTTTTCTTGCTGGTTCGGGCGACAGATCAATTTCAAATAACTTTCTCAAGATGATGTATGAAACACGTACTTCTGTGGTGTCACTCTCAGGAGCATGGTCGCGTCCTGGTCTGGAATGGTTGTGCTATGTTGAGTTTGGGACTACTGCGGATACAGTTACAGCAATCACTAGGGTGCCATGAGCAATCACATCCCCTTTTCTCTGTGGATGGCACGCAGCTATTAAATCCGTAGGTTTTTGTTGAACTACTTGAAACAACCCGTAAACACCAGTCATTAATGCGTGGAAACGCGCGATAGCGAAATTTACCGCTGCTATGGTGCAATATCTCCAGAGGTGCTGCTTCCGTGGATTATATTGACTTCCACTTTACGGTTCGGGTGTTTTAACATTGATACTTCTACCACCTAATTTTACACTGGTTGCACCCCTAAATAAAACCAGCTTTTTACTATCAATGCTTTTAACAATGGCCTGTTGGGTCGTTGATTCGTGCTCGGGATTTCTCCGTTGGTCCGGGCAAGGTTTAGTCTGACAGCAGCAGGTAGCGGTTTGACATCAGCAGCCGTTTTGTGAATGAGCATTCACACATTCTGTTCCATCGAACACTCGGTAGTTTCTAAACAACCCTTATACTAGACATCTCACTCGTTGTTTATGTTAAGTTTGTAACTTTCTCATCTCAAGCAGTTTGCTGCAGTGGGACATGCCAGGTTACATGTGAGGTGGCCGTTGTCAGTCTCTTCAAAAATTGCCGTGGACCGCGGCGGTAACCAGGTTCATGTCTCCAATCGTGCTGTTGATAGCCGGCGTCACTACGATTGAAACGGTGACCACTATATCGTCATGGTGGTTGTACACTTTTCAGCACTTCTCGTGTTATCCACATCTGGAAGGTTTAAAATTTTTGTCCTTATTTTTAGAATTTATTTCAGTCTGTTCGAAGTTGAAAGTTTCGGTTTTTACTTCAGAAGGAGTTGCAGTGTATTGAATTTGGATGTCGTCTCACTTTTTAATCTGTACCTTTGTCACTGAGCATCCAAGCCTTCAAATATTTCGAGGTTGGTATTGGTTCGTGATCGTCCACTCCCGATCGCAGTGGTGCTTTTCCATACATGCTTACCTTATGTTAAATTAGATAGAGCTTTCCGTTTTTGCACCAATGGTCGTTCTCGGTAACACGATACTCTAAGTCACAAACGAGCTGGACGCTGCCAAGTTACTCACACCCAAAGGATAGTAGTTCAGGTAACGATTGCTTGGACCTCCTGCTCAAAGATTCATAGTTGACGTCGATATTATTTAACCACTTTGAACTCTCCGAGTTATAACCCATTAGCCCTTTCATTCCATTATCTTAAGCTGTCTAAAGCTGGATGGTAGAGAACAGTTGTCGGCTGGGCACCCGTGTTTTTATTAACTAGATTCTGATTATCAGTTGGCATAAATTTCACATTCCGATCTAGCTGTTAGGACGATTTCTGCGGAATTTGGCTTTTACTTTCTTTCTTGTTATGAAGTTTACTCCATTCTGCCTATCTAGATCAATGGAGAGTAACCAAAATGCTTCGATTATCAGCTTCCGAACATATTCACTGTTGTCTTTCCTCTTAACCCTAGATTTGGAATCCGCTGTCAGGCCTATAACTGTGTGGATTGTTGTGGGAGACCTGGATGCCATATTCACTAACATCACGGACGACACTCGTCGGCAGCAAGTGCTTCGCGACTTCAAGTTGGCTCATACAGCCATTACTTACCTTCGATCCGCTCAGTCGTCGAAGGGACTGCGGATCGGTTTTGTACACAACCCATCCCTCGACCTAGCTGAACCGTTGCAGTCCAATCTTGGCGATCGTTGGCTGACACGTCTCCTTTATCTGATCGCTCATCCCACTCAAGTGCCTGCGGAACACGGTTCGATCCGCCACGACAAGAAATCGATCAAGTTTGTTGAGCAGATGTCAGCACGCAATTTCGCTAATCGATTGCTAAAAGAAGCCGTGGATGGTTTGAAGAGTGGTCATTCTTATCCGCCTCTCTCCGAACTAGTTGTATCGGTAACTCAACTTGATCTTTATGTTCCGCGTCCATGTCTATGTTTTGCCGACCTACTGATGTGTCATATTTTTTCACGTAGTTGGCACGAAACTAATTGACTTTTTCTTTCAGGGTGTCGACGCAAAGTTGTTGGAGAATGCGTTACGTGAATTGGATTATGAGGCATTCCTAAATCATCATTCGGTCTTTTGCCGACGGGTCCTTGGCTTGAAACCAGGCGAACGCGCAGCTGTGGTCAATGGACGAGTGGGTTCTTGTTCATCGTTGAGTTGTTTTTGTTGTTACCACCCATTACTGGAACCAGTGCCTTTCATCGATTCATTTCCACTTACGGGTGTGAAGCAGTGCCTCATATTGGTTCATAACTGTCACGTTTTATGGAGGCTAAAACACCCAGACTTACACAGCTGAGCTAGTTGGGTTTTCAACAGAACCCCTGCATGAACGCATCAAGTGCTTTGTAGTGGACTAGATCTGAAACTGTTTCTGTGCAATAAGAAGTTTGCCATTCTTCAACCCCCACCTGGAGGTCCTGATAACTATGGTTCGTCACACCTCTATCTGTTGCGTGCTTAACGTAAGTGACTGTTCTGTTTAATTGAATTGACGGTCGGAGTGCACATGCCATCCCTCAATACGGGGGTCCAGTTTTTCTAAATTTTTGTCAATTGAGCTGTTATACACATCAGGCCGAAAAGTCTCCGCATCCAAAATTACTAATATTCAAGACAGATATCCCTGTCACCTTTATTAGGAACTATCAGTTCCTATAGCTTGTTGCTGCCTCATGCTTGGATTGTTTTATCAACTCTCGATGCCATGTCTTAGTTTTTTTTATGAGTATTCTGCTCCAAGTCTGGTACAAGACTGTCGAGTTCACGTAGGAACTCCGGTTCTGTTATTTCGGGATCACGATAACTTCGTATTCTTGATAGGGTTTAGATGTGGCAAACACACTGGCCAAGGATGGGGACGAGTTCCCCGTTTTAATTCAAATTGTTTGACTATTCTCATATGGTGAGAGTTGGCATCACTTTTCGAGAGGCTGATTCTTAGAGTGATTCACAACAAGAGGTGAGATTCCAAGCCACCGTCCTACTTCTCCATGGTAAGTTTAGTATCGTCAATTCTCCATGTGTATGTAAAACCCCTTCGCCCTGCTCAACCAGCTGCGTGGGCTCCTCATCAAATGATCGATGTCTCGCGTTTAATGCTTAGTCTTCCATCACGATTGCGTTAAGTGAGCCGTCAATCTTTGTAACCTACTCCACGTGTGCTTGGACTACAGACGGTGCTACCGGAACTGATTCAACATTACCTTATAGACTTCAATTACAGCTCCTGAATCTTGTCTGTGTCGTGCAAACGTAAGTGAGCACGTACAGAAGATGGAAACCGACATTTCACAAGCAGTGTCATCCCGGAATTAGATGCGTTTGCTGTCGCGCACTCAAGTTACGACTGATTCTGCCCACCCATTATTTCTTCCCCGCGCGCCCACTTCTCAGTCTCTGTGTAATCCTCAGGATAGTAATGGTGATGTGTGATAAGCTACAGATGGTCATTAATGTACTGTCTGGCCTCACTTGTTTCAGATAATTGGACCACTAGGACCGACTGAAGATCTCATAGTTGACGACCTACGTCTTCTTGAAAAAGTTGCGCTGGATATGAAAGCAACACAGTTGGCCGATTCTCTTTCAAAAATGATAGGGGATAAACTGTCCGGCCCGGAGGCCGTATCTGAATTGACGTGGCAAGTGGCGTCTATTCTTCACCCGAGTGATGATGCCCCCGGTTCATCGATTGCGAACACCGTAAGTGTTATGTTGTGCTGTACGAGCGTCGGGATGCTGTTGTTACTGCTGTGATCTGCTGTGCATATATTCTGTATATCTGTGTTATTTTGTCTCGTCTCATGCGGTGTTCTCGTTTCGATAAGCACTGTGCTGTTTACCATGCCTGTATACTATTCCAGAAACAATAGCTTTTCGGTTTTCTCTGCAATGCGCCCAAAATTTTGCATTTGTTCATTTGTTGCGACTGTAAAACACGTGTTCCTTATCGCGAATATCGCTCCATGTTGCTGGCGAATAACTGTTATCCTTGTCACTTAACTCACTCATGCATTCCTAAAGACTGATCGAGTGTAACTGCTTGAATATCACTATCAAATGTCAGCTTATTGACTTTTTCGATGCTTATGTGTAACGTCATCCAGTATTTGCTGTTTGACACGGATTTTGACGGTCAACTTTCTGAAGACAGTTCATCCCCATCATGAGTGGCTACATTTCGCAGCCGTTGAGTAACATCGCTGTTATGGTGGCACACTAATCGTGAGCTCCAGACCTAACTGTCTCTCGCCAGTGCTGACCTATAGTAACCCTACCTTTGAAAATGAGAATCTTGAATTCACTCCCTGTACTTCGCCGCTGGTGCTGTTGCTTGCTGATTAAGCGGACCGGACGAGCATTTGCAGTAGTTACCATCAAGTCTGTATGACTACACTGAACAAATACGACCTCTTAAATGTACTACACGTTTGATCCACCAGTAGTGCTATACTGGTATATTGTTACTCTGCTAGTCCGCATTTGTTTCCTTTTCGTTGCTCATTGCATTCAGGACACCGTAGAAGGCATTCTCAGCAAGTCTCGGATGCGTTTGACCGGACTGTCGTTTGAGCATAGTGGTTTCCAAATATTTGCTGCACCCGAGCAACCCGCACTGGAACTGTTGGCCATAGTGAATCCCACATCACGTGAAACACAACGGCTCTCACATGTTCTTATTATTCTGCAACAGTCTTTGTCCTGTAATGTGAAAATTTCCTTGAATCCAGTACCGTCGCTTTCTGAACTTCCATTGAAAAAGTAAGCCTTTTCGCTTTATTGACCATAACTTGTTATAAGATACCTTTTCATATCACCTATACTTCGTGCTGGATCATCCCGTGTAATGCTCCGTTTAGAGATGCCATTTCTACGGACAGGTTCATTTACTTCTACAGCTGTTTGTTGTTCTTTCAAATGCGTGTGTCATTTGAAGCAATATCCATCCATGCCTATTCACTATTCTTATTTGCTTATACGCTTAGTTTGAAATTCTTCGTGAAAAGGAACGGCTCTGTCATTCGGGCGAATGCGCTTGAGTGTGCAGCGGTTTGCTATGCTACCATAAGGCTGAAAAGCTGCTGCTGTTCATTTCCTAATGAGCACCGTCGCAGGCAAATAGATCGATACTGAAGGACATCTTGGTAATTTTCGTAAACAAGGTAAGCGACTAGCACCCGACAGAACTGGGAGTGCTTCTGAACTTATATCATCGTTTGAATTACATACTTTGACAACGGACACATCACTAAACTCTTTCAGTAACTTACCTGGATGTCAACACGAAACTTCAGCTGTGCTCAACGTGAGCTAAACTGGATGAGGGTGACATGATGTTTAAGGACGGGAAGAGTAAATAAGCCATATAAATACATTATTAACATCACTTTCGAGTGTACGATATATTTCAATGTACAGGTCAATAATAGGCATTTTTTAACGTTTCGGGAGTGCATTTCAACTAAATTGTTTTGGTGTGCTGCCAATACAAACCAAAACCCGATAGCTTATAGTGGAACTGTCATTCTTCACCAAGATAATTTAGTGATATACACGTCATGGACGATGAAAACGTGTCTAATGTTCCGTGAAATTCAGCTTCTGAAATACCCCTTCTACAGTCGGGATCTAGACCACACTTGTGAATCTCTGGAGTGCAGAGATATTGGTATCTACGGGTCAACGACCAAACTAATAACTAAGGGTCATTTTGTCTGTGAACCATTTGCCATATGCCTAAAGGATTCATGAGAGTTAACAAACAAAATTAGAAAGAATTCATCTTACTGTCTCATCAGGAAAAGATACTATTCTGAGGACTCGTATGGTTTTGTTTCAGTCACTATGGTTGTGGCCAATAAGTTTGTTACAATAATGCTAATGATAATAATAGTAATCATAATGACAATAATGGCCATCCTGACAGCCGTAAATCTGACTGAAAATTATTGTGGCTCTGGCCGCCGCCCAACTCAGCAGTGATGTGGAATATCCTAGAAGAAACGTTGCTGAAAAGATTATAGAGTAATAATAATAGTACTAATAAAAGACTATCCTGAAGAACTAAAAATGGTACGGTTGCAGGTGCACCATTGACTGGAGCACATCGCCATCTCGGATAACGTTTATAACCAGCGATTTGAGTGATCGCGAGGACCCCAACCAGACAGGCGACATCTACACATTTTGCTCAGTGGAGTAATCAGGGTCTTCATATTTAGTGACCACATTGTTGTTTGACCAACATGCAGTTTCCCCCAACTCTTGGTGGTCTCAGTATGTAATGTCTGATACGGCAAACGCTCGGCTGACATGTAGAGTGTGTGATCCAACCATCGCAATATGTGTAACGCGATTAGTTAACCACTTGACCGCGCATCCCGAACGTTTCAGAATACGCACGAGCGAACAGCCTTGTTGCTCACGTGATCAGTTCACATCCTGTGGGCTAATTAGCGGAGATAATGATGATCAAGCGCAGCAAGTCTGTTGATGTTTTCGTCGCGAACAGGCTGTGTCCGAACCGTTCAGCGAAACAGAACGTACAGACGCATTATATACCTTTCTTTTTGGTGACGACCGAACGTCTTCTCGACGTCACAGATGACGCGGGTTGGCAAAAGCAACTCTTGCCTTTGTTATCCTCGCTGATGTTTCATCAGCAATAATACAGATTGATGAGGTAGTGCTACCCAAGTATGTGAAACTGTCCATGGTCTCAAGCGGATTACCTGCAATAAAGAACGTAGGCGTTGGAATGTCGCAGTCTTGAAGCAGCACTGCGAGTTTGAAGGTGCGAAGCGCACTGCATACAAACCAGCCCGGTCACTCACCTTGTTCGGCATTGTTTTCATGTCTCCGAGAGAGAGAGAGGCTAAGTAAGACAGTGTCATCCACATACTCCAGGTCGATCAACCCAGCGCCAAAGAGAAGCTCAACACCATGATCACTGGACTCCTTAAACGCGTTTGCAAAAGTTTCTTCTATGACAAACTCGAACAAGAGGGGGGGGGAAATCGGACACTGTTGACGAACGCCATTAGAAGTGATGAATGCTCGATACGGTTGTCCATAAACTCTCACCCTGCTTGCAGAGTTAGCATACAGTGATCTCAATAGATCCACGGATTTCCGTGATACTCTTTTGCGAAGAAGACGGTTCTAGAGTACGTTACCAGCTACTGAATGGAAGGCCGCTTTTATGTCTAAAAAGACCACAGTCGTTGGCTGTCTGCAAGAGTATCGATGTTCCAAGACATGTTGCAAGGTAAAAGTATGATCAGCGCACCCTCAACCGGATCGGAATCCTGCCTGTCCTTCACGTATTTGACTTTATTTGGGCTCAGTGAGCCGACGTAAAATGAGACCAGTAAGTAACTTGGACGCAAGAGGCACCAGACTGATGCCTCTGTAGTTGTCACATAGACTTCGGCCCCCGTTTTTGAAAACTGGAATTACTCTTGATAGGCACCAATCACGAAGTACCTGTTCAGTTTTGAAAATCGCCTGGAGAGTTTTTGCCAGTTATCAACCTCTCCTCATAATTGTTGAAAAAGTATGGAGAGGAGATATGGTTCAGGAGACATGTTATGCCTCAACTCAAGCTCCAGGACCGCTTCTACTTCCGAGGGAAGGCTATCTGGAACGCAAAAACTGACCATTTGAGTGCCGCTGTTTATATTATCTGATTGAGGCCGACTGAAACGTTCTTCAAAATCTTCAGTCCACCCGTCAAGTCGGCACGATTGGATGGTGATAAGTGAACCGTCTTTTTCACATATGGTCTCACTTACACCGACTCGACGGCCAGTACAACTAGGAATCAGAGAAAAAGACTTTTTTTCATCTCTCTTTCGACTACTCGACCAAGTGGTGTTCACTGTCTTTGGGCAGGTTTTTGCTCAGTTTGCGTTTGATTTCTTGACGGTCGTCGTCATGCTGAGATCCGGGTGGAATCGGGCGATGTTTGTTCATAAGGTTTACCGAAACGACGGAAATGCAATTCCGTTGCAACTACACAGCTCCTACGGAACACGCTTCTTCACAGCATGCTTTCATGTCTGCTACGATTTGTTCACAGTGTTCGTTAGGCTCTCTTGCCGGACGCGAAATGGGCAATTTAATCACCGGTAGGCATCCTTTTCATTCTCCTCACTCGAATTTCTTGTGTTTACTAGCGTGTGGTCTCTGGCAAAACGCCAAAACAAAACGGGCTCATGCAACAGCATGGCCAAAGTCCATGTGGTTGGTCAAAAATGTACGACGGTATTTCACCGGGTGGCGCCACCTGTAATTGACTGTTATGTGATCGAGTTGTGTCCATGGGTGACAAGTATAGGGAGGTCTTCCTGTAACACAATGCCTCTTCCTATGTTGAAATACGGTGCTTAAAATATGGAGACCGTAAGAGGCGCACAACTGCCGCAGTCTTTCGCCGTTATCAGCGCGTTGTGCCAGGAACCAAACAAATCTCCCAGCCGCTTCTCCTCTGGAGAAAGACGATCAAGCCGGGCGTTCAAATCGCCCGCTAGTATGCTGGTGTCTGAGTGTTTAATCTGTTTCCGACTGTCAACGAGAGTGTCGTAGAACGCATCTTGGTTAGCCTCCGAACGGTTGTCCGTTGTAGCATACGCCGATATAATGAAAACATCGCTTTCCTCATTTACGTCGACAGATTTTAACCGATGTGTTGAGTCTGGCAGCACGTAAGCGACTGTTCACTAGGATCCAATCGAACAAACATTGCTCTGCCCTGGAACCCGGTGCGTTTCCCGCTCCAGCTTGACCATGAGATTAAGCTTTTTCGTCATCACTGAGACAGAAGCGTTTGCAACGGCAGTTGTCCAGAAGTGAGATAAAGTGTATAACAGTGCCAGAGTTGTAGATTCGCATCTCCGACATACAGCACACACCAAGCTCCAGACTTGGAAGAGTACTTGTCAGGGCAGCTTGCTGACCGACCTGTCGGATAATGTGGACAGTGAAAGCGTCAATGTGTGTCAGTTTTTCTGGCCTCGGAAAACAATTATCGCTCGACGGTACATGGAAGGCAGAAGATTTGAGGTGTAAAATAGTGGGAAAAAGTCTTAATGGATGAATATCACTGTCAGGAAAGCGGTAACTTGTGATGCTTCTCGGTCGTATATGCCACGGAAGGGAGTTGACTTGAGGATCCCTTTCTGAGTCTGTGACTCAAAAGTCTGACCTGCAAGACAACACGGTACAAGGTTTTCTTGGGGGCTCTACTGGGAGCCAGGGATTTAAAAGTCTGATTCACTTGGCAGTAAGGGGCTTGTCTAGCTCGAGGGCGCAGTGAACAAGACATTGATGTCTGATTCTGAGCACTGCTATGCAAAGCGGATGTATTCGAAGCCACTTCAGGCTTTTGGATGATACCAGGTGTTTTTCGACTCTATTGGATAAAATATGCCTGCGGTCACCGTCAACCGTTGGGCGATCGGAGTGCTCTGTTTGAGGGTACCTTTTCTAACCCCCTTCTTCCTGATACGGAAGACAGCAGTGCCAAGACTGCTGTATGTTCATAGAATCGTGCCTCGCTGCCTAAGCACTCTTACGCTGTTAACAGTGCGAAATACAACCATAGGAGTGTAACTGCTTTTCGTCTAACTGCTCCTCTTTGACCTACCTTACAAGGTTTCACCTGGAAGGACCGAAGTCCTAATCAGCATATTCCTCCGGAATAGATCAAGATGTAATAAGTTTACGGTAAAGTATATTTATGGGCACTCCGATCAATGATTAGTGCTAGTGGTCTAGTGATGGTTCACAAAGAATGGCTACTCTAAGCCTTATACCAGGGAAACTAGGATATCCGTATTTGTCTCGGAACATGTGTCACTTTGTATGTGGCTTTTGAGCCGACAATTCAGATCATAATAATAAGCACAGATACACAGTATATCAGCCCAGAAGGATATATTCCTTGTACCGATTGTTCTAGGCTGTCAACATGAATTTCGATACCTGTAAATTACATTGTCCCCACTCAGATTTTGCATACGTTTGTTTGTTATTGTTTGCTTCACGTTACTGATCATTCGCGTCACCACTTGGCGAACATGTGACCCTCATTCGTATACTGGGCTTAAAAAGTTCCATCGAACTTGGCACGGTGATTGATAACGACTGAGAGCATTGATGGCTTATTTTAATGCTGTACTAACTGATGAGTCACGATTACATGGTGTTTCATGTCGAGAACGAGGACCGTCTACTTTTGATCTCCAGTCTGCGCCGGGTGGGTGTTGCTACTTTGTTTCCGTTACTCCTTGTCCATTAGTTTATTTCATATGATTAATGAGTGGACTGGATTAGTCGTACTACGGCTTCCGGTTGATGCAGTCAGCTTGTCAACTTGTTAGAAATAAGTGTACATTCCTTTCAGAATAACTGCTCGAGTCGTGTTATTTTGTACCCCGGAGGCCAACCGTGGATCAGTGTACAGTAAACGCAAGTCAGTGCTGTGCTTTTTAGACAGCTTTTCAGACTAGTTATTCAGGGAGCTGAAGGATTCTTTTCGGGTTCGTGCATTGTGTTTATTATTGTCCGTATTACATTCCTAGTTTTCTCAGGTTAATGGGCGATTTGTTCTGTCGCATGATAATCAGGTTACAAGTTCACGTTCCGATTGTTACATCTTACCTAAATCTTCTTTTAGTTTATCCACTTCTACTAAGCTTTCGTACTTTTCATCAGTTTCTACCGCTTCGTGTGGGAACCTGCTCTGTTCAACTTTGAGTCGTCTACCAGTAAGGTCGCGATCAGACCGGATCTGGTCACACCGCGGGCTGAATTCGTCCATCTGCCTGGCCAACCGCTACTCACGCTGGGGATGGATGCGCCACACGGTTGGATGGTTGCGGCAGTCGAAGCGGTGCATGATCTCGACAATTTACGCTTGGCCGATGTTCACAGTACCGTAGAAGCCGTGTTTGAATTGGAATACTTACTATTAGAGGGGCATTGCTTCGAGGAGGGTAGTATGAAACCACCACGTGGACTTCAACTTACCCTCGGTCCTGCCTCCGAACTGGGTCGCTACGATACAATTGTGATGGCCAATCTGGTGAGTTATGGTTCGCTAAGCGGATAATAACCTCCTGTGCCTTTGGATAACTTCATTCACCCTTCAGTGGAAACCGATTTATATTGGGTTTGCTTCCGTTCACGAGCCTGTAACCATGCTCAGTCTCTTGTCAACTGTCTATTTCAACTTGGAAAATTTCGTTTTTGACAACACCATCTAGTCAGTTTTCGTTGTGTTCATATTAAAAAATCAGGCCTGGGTTTCATTTTCGTGTTTGACTTCGTGCAAGTCAGATGCCAGCTTGTGCTGTGACTCCACCACTATACAAATAACGATGTATTGTGGTGTCTCAGGTTTGACCCACAGATGTGTGTTTTATTCGTGCTTGAAATTAGTCTGCCTGGCACCTCCTGCTGATACTGTGTTGCTGGTAAATACTTGTGCCTGTCACCCAGTATAACAGAGAACAAGAAGCTAACAAAGAGTCCAGACATAAGGTAATGCACATTCACAACCCCTACCGTGCAGAGTACTTTCTTGTGGATGAATGGTTGTGTAATCCTACGCGTGCAATCGATCTGGAATTGATTGTTTCAGTGGATATTAGTCTTTTTCTGAACTGTTCTCCACTGCTGGAGAGAGCTAATTAAGTATATGGATTTTTTTACACTAATTTACTCTATAACATTCACGTATCTCCGTGTCTCGTCAAATTTCTAAGCTTGTCACTCTTGTCTTATAGGATATGTCCAATTTGTTCAGAGGATACAACGAAGAGTGGCAAAGCAAATTGCGACACATCGTTAACTGAACTATTTTGCAGGCTGTCTAAACAGGGACAGTCTTCTGTGCACCAAGGACATATCAGAGACGACTTAATTTTGACGTATTGGAGTATGCACTAACTGCGTCATTTATTGTAAAATTCGCGTTTGCTTATCTCAGACAATTCTTTCCCGAGTAATCCATTTAAACCGTAAGGTTGATTTAGTTGCTGATTTATATGCAATCTTCATTAGTCGTCCGGGTGTACTAAGTCTAAATCGCGATACCCGAAACCATAGTGACACTCGAATCAGTATCCTTGGTTTGTCACATCTATTTAGGGCACCAAAGCGACTTTCCAGTGTATTGGGTCATCGGACCGATTTCGGTGAGTGAAGCTTCAGTCAGCTGTGTGCTTTGTGTTAAATGTTGCTTGTAATTTGCTTGTGGAGTTGAGTGAAACAAATTTTTTGGTCTACGCTGACATGATCATTTCCCCCCAACTTTCATTCCACGCACGTTATTGCAGTTACTGTTTTCGACAACGGGTATTACTGAAGCTTTTGTCGCCCATTGATTTCCTTTTCCAGACCACCGGACACCATACTGGATTTGCACAGACTATTCTAGCTTCCTCCCATCGGTAACTCATTGTATCTCAACGGCTCTTTGCAGTGCTCTGTATATGAATCTTGCTCTCCATGCATGCCAATGTTTGTTGTTGACTCGTAGCATCTTCGGTGCTGTTGGCTACTTCAAAAGGATTATGAATCACTCAAAGTCTGTTTGTGCTAATCAACACTACAGATTTGTGTGAAAAGCATCAATCGTTGTTAGAAACTCAAAGCGCCAGCTCACGTTTCAAGCAGCATTCCAACATGGTTGACTGCAGAAATCACATTCAAACTAGTAAAACCCACAGATAATGCGTACTCCGTGTCTATGAGCTCTCTTTAGCCCACATAAACAACTGCTACCGATACCCAACTTGGCCACTGTCTCTTATCTCGATGTCGCGCGATGACTTGTTGAGATTTCGGGACCGGTATACGAACGTCCATGTCAGCATGCCTTTCGTGACAGTTTCACACTTGTGGATGCCCCGTAAATAAGTTCATGTACTCTTCGAATATCGCATCCTTGTCCTCCTACTTGCCTTTGGTAGAGGCGGTCGATTATCTGTATGAGTAACACTGATACTAGGTTGTCAATTCTAACTTCCTTAATGTGCAGTTTATATTTATTGCATCGTTTTTGTCGACACGTGAGTGTTGTGTTTGCAGGACCTTCAAGAATTAATTGCTATTCGATCCATTCATGAGCAGGCATAAACACGATCAGACAATAAATTCACTTTAAGGGGTTACCTCGGTGACTGTTTAATGGTGTCCTCGCACTAACGGCCGCCCATTTTGTTGTCTCGATTGCTTTCTGGTGCTCATCCGTCGATGGGGTATACGTAAGGTGCCAGTTGGTAGCAACCATCTTTTTTCGATGTGTATTCAATCTGATGGCCGTACATACACAGTTGGACAATCATAAGTCTGTCATTATGGTGCCGTTGCTCGTTCACTAAACCAGTAGCCATTAATGTTCTAAAAGAATATTCTGTTGGAGATAGAGACGAAACATAGAAGATTTGTAAAGGGATTGAAAGTAGCATGACCTCATGAGCAGTTTGTAATAATCTACGTTTCAACTGCCTCGGTTTGCCTTCTTCAGGAGTGGGAGAATTTGCAATGTACACCGTTGGCTACAACACACTATTGTACGGGAAAGTTCCTCTAAACTGTGATTCATTGCAGCCATCTGCCTACTGGAAGGTGATCCACACAGGGTAGTATACTAGATTCAGTGGCGTTGTGCTTTGAAACGAAAGATAAACCTTATCGACTGCCTGACGAAGGAAGCGAAAAAAAGTTGCTACACAGATGCTGTCAATAAGGCATTTACTCAGATAGTTCACATCCTGAGACTATATGATTATGTTGGAAAATCGATTGCAAAAAGTTGTATTGTAGCGAGAAGGCGTCCAATGAAGCACATTCTTTATTGTCCAAATCGCCAGTCACATACAACACGCGCCCTCCCTCGTTTATGAGCCATAATTCCAATCCACAACACCCCCCGGTTTCCGTTCACACGTCGTGCGCACTTCTAACCGGTTTACGTGTGTGACCGGTGCCTTCTATCGGGGGGTTTTCCGCTTGCCATTCCTCGTCTGTTTGTCCGATTTCGTTGCGCGATGACTCGTCCGGCTGCTCGTCTGTCCGCCATCCACCCAATGTTGGCTTTGACCGTATTCCAACATCGTGTCGAGATGTTCCTCTAAATGTTGGAAAAACCACGCCTCCGATCTGGCCGTCTGTCGTATTTCGCCTGCCCTGCCTCGCCCGTTGGTCCGATCCAGTCGAGCGATGACTCATCCGGTCGCGGCAGTCTTTTGAACGTACCTCCCCACCGCGTTGAGGTATTCGGCCGAGCGTTCGAAAACTCGCACCTCCGACCTGACAATCCACCACACTCGCCCCGCCTTTAAGGAACTTGCCGCGATTGTGCCAGGGTGCCAAGTTTGCAGCATTGATCCATCGC
>QNGE01000996.1:87787-103129 GCA_008508345.1 Paragonimus westermani
TAGTTAGGTCCCTTCCCGTCCCCTTCTTTTTCCTTCTCTCTTTCTATATAGGGTTTGCTGTTTCTTCATGGTTGTGTGGCAGTTAAGCATTAGTGTTAACCACTGATGTATTGCTGTCTATGATGATGATGATGATGATGTTACTTGATCTCAGACCTGTTCATGCGTAACGATTACGCTTTCTTCCCTCCATACTTCACGTATATTCATGTGTAAATTAGTGGCACCCGAGGCAGTCCATTTATTGATTCATTCTCAGGCGTTATATATTTTATCACACGAGTGTTAAGAGATCAGGTCACTCAACCATGAATGGAGGTCCGTTGGAATCAATTGAATATTGTTTTCTTGTTGCATTAGGGATCAATCCTGATACCCTTTGTCTACCTGTCATTCTCTGTAGCCTCCGTAAATCGTTGCAAGCCCATCTGCCATGGCAAACATGCACCAACAAACAGGAGACCATTAATGTGTTTTCACTTGCCTCTGGGCATTTGTATGAACGACTGCTACGGTGAGTTTGCCAGTATTCACATGATAAGACGCTACTTTGTACTTTTTTGGATACATATTTTGATGTCTGATAAATTTACACACACTCGACATTCGTCCTTTTGTGGCATATTCCCGGCTGCGTTTATTCTGGAGTAGTAATCTTAGGAAGAATAATTCAGAAGTCGTTCTCCCCTCTTTAAATTTTGAATGCTGATGATTTTTGATGTTTTTCTGCTCCCACGAAAGGTGTTCATGCTTCTGCTTAAACTTTCAGTGCCCCAATACCATCATCATATGCTTCATAAAAGTGACTTACATGTAACCAAATTATGTCACTGGTTTTAACTATTGTCCATTTTGTAAAGATGATTCACGATTTATGCAGATGCCTGATGCGTTTGTCAGTTACCTGGTAGCTCCTGCTAACGCTCTTGTTATGGAGTTTATCAACTGATGTAGGAGGCTATTGTCAGTTACAAAATCCATGATGTACTAGTAACCAAATTTGTTGTTAAATCTACGTAAATGACTCAACTTTGATACTTCACACCTAAACAAGTTTTCCGCTGTTATCCGTCGTCGAGAAAACTTTAAGATTTTGCATTGCAAGATTCCGATGGTTCCAGCGAAGAAACTCTACGTTCAGAATATGATAACCAACCCCAAAGTTATCATGGTACATTTTTGCGTTAAATCGCAACTCACCTCACCGAGTTTTGAAACACTTGTGGTGGCACTTTTTGTGTGAATTCATATTCGTTCATGGCATGCTGGTTCATCTCGCTCTTGAGGAGTGCCACAGAATGTATAAACTGAGTCGATAATGTGACCAGTGGTCAGGACGTGTCTTGCGACTGCGGACGCCAAGTGCTTGCGTGTTTCAACGACATTGTCGTTCTTCTATAATGCAGAGTTCTGCACCCATTTAGACAAGTGTTTTTTTTAACTCTGGAGACCAAGCACCTTTCGGTTCTGCTTGTGTGACGTTCTTTTTAGTTATGTGTGGATTGGTAGACACGATATGAACTGGCACCGACAGGCTGATCTACTTTGATTGAAGGGACAGGCAGTTTCTGCGCCCGAACTAATACATAGAGTCCCACTGCACTGAATGTTCGTTTAATCGAATTCATTAGTCCTTGAGTCGCTTGATGCATGCTATAAACATCTTTAAAAAGTAGTTCTGTGTAAACCTTTTTTCTTCACTGTGACCACCTGTTCAGAAGTGGTTTCGTTCTACTATGCCTTTCTATGAACCTTTTTGGATACCCGTTAGATTGTAGTACAGATGTAATCAATTCTAATTCCTTCGCAAGACTATCATGTGATGGATCGGTGTGAAACTACCAAAGTTTACGTATTGACCGGACCACGTGAATTTCCTGTGGACAACTCTTTTGATAGAGCCATCTTTCCGGCGACCTATGAGTATATCTAGTAAAGGCAAACAATTATCAACCTCAAATTCACGTTTCCTTCAGGTTGGGATTGCAACTATTTAATCGTCACACTAGGTTATCATTTGCCCGTTTGGAACGAGTGAATACCAGTATATCTTCAATATAAGGTTTGTAATATGACAGAATTGCTACATTTAGCCGTAGATCTAACATGTGTTGAAGGCATGGGCCTAAAAGACAAGAAGCCGCATTGGTTGGCGCCACTGTAGAACTTGACAGAAACCTTAGTCAATGAAGTCCGCGCTGGGAGTTACCGTGTTCTTCAAATTCTTTTCTTTGCTTAGTGTTTAATTTGTTTTTTACTGGTGCTTTAATTTTTCACAACGTGTTATAACAGTGATGCCAGCTACATGCAGCTAATGAAACTGATTAATATAAATACATACTCAAGTTAGATTTAAACAATTTTGTTACCTATCTGGTGCATTCTTGAGTTACCACTATACCCACTAGTTTGTATAGTTTGAAGTATCACACCCTCTTTGAATAGCCAACAATCTGTTCGGCCCCTCAATTTATTAAAACGTGCTTTCTGAATAGCGCAACAGGTTTTGCGGTCTTTCCCCCTATTGTGCACTCATATATCTATGTTCCTTTTAGGATTATGATGTTGACAGTGATCAGACATACGAAATCCCCGATCAAATTTTGGTTTCTGAAAAATTATTTGTCACCAACATTCAAAGACTTCATCCCCCATATGGCTGCTGAATATGGATTTGACTACGAGCTGGTGCAGTATCAATGGCCACGTTGGCTGCATGCACAAACAGAGAAGCAACGCATTATATGGGGCTATAAGATATTGTTTTTGGACGTTCTGTTCCCGTTGAATGTGACGAAAATCATTTTCGTCGATGCCGACCAGGTACGCAAATCGTTCGCCATTTCCCCGTATAATTGTTCGTCATCACATTTCTACCATCTTGTCGATAGGTTTCATTAACTATGCTGCTTAAAGATTTCGTAAGGTTTTCAGGTTGTCTTTACCGTAGAATGCATCTCAATGCTGCCTCTAAAGACTCACCACTGTACATACTTCATGAGGTCCGTATGTTACATACCATCTTCCAGAAAATGGTTTACGTAGCCGTCATATAGAGGCCCTCGTGCACAACTGAGTACTGGGACCACAATAACTGCATCGTAGTTATTCAATGAAACAGAAACATTTGTAATGGACGGCTCGTATTCGATTATTGATCACTAACTGCGTTCTATAATAGTCGGGTAGATGTGCACAATGCACACTTATTACGGTTAAGTGAGTCATGCAAGTAGAATGGAGCAGATTGTTTGCCACCTGGATACACCGTTTGTATGTGGGTTGGCTGATCCTCTTACTCGGGGTATCATACCGTGCATAATAATATCTATTGTTTAAAGTCCTGTCTACAGGCTGATTAGAACTATCTGTGGAGCAACAGACTTCTTTGTCATTGGTTGTTGCAGTGTCCGTTTTATTTTGGTCACGTTTGTTTCATTTGTGACTTGCCTGTTAGCTGGGCATGCTTGAACTATAGCTCGCTTATGACGAACGCTTCTCATCAATCTCCTAGATAAACTGAGTACTTCGAAGCACATTTCCACTGTCGTAAATCGGGTCCTGAAATAATTGTGCCTGCCTGGTCATTTGTAACGCTTCTGAAGACTCGCTGTCAAAAGATAAAACGGTTTTCGGACGTAAAGTGTTGAAGCGCAAACAAGCCCTAGGTCTAGACTTTTTACCATCTCTCTTTAATGGTGACGTCGACATGTTGATGTCTCGATTGTCAAAATACTTGAGAACTCTTGATATCTGAAGAATCATTTCGTTCCTGTCGGTTGTCAACATTCTAGTTTCCAACGGAGCCAACCGCAGGCATTCTTGTCACTACTGTTCTCCCGCTTCTGGCTGGGGTGTGATTACACCCAGAGTCAGGCAGCTCTTACAACTGACTAGGTTTGCATCTTGCCACAGGTACCTCTTGCTTCGTACGCTTTCTGAGTGTACATGGTATTTTTGACACGTATATCGCTTCCAGTTCACTTGTTTGCAACTTCATTTAAAACGCTTTTTCTGTGAGCAAAGTAAGTTTGTGAGCAGTTGCCTTGGGCGTTAACCAACGCGAAATCGTTGTGAACTACATTCCGGTATGTGCCCAGGAAATAGTCATTTCCTCCTGATATCGTTGCACGTGTAGCTCATTGCGTACATCGCCGTGTTTGATTATTGTACCGAATGTATGTGCATTCTGCTTGCTACATAATTGTGTCCATTGAAAATCTGTTGCCCAACTATGTTTGCATCAGCTTGTTATACTGCTGTCGAGGACTTTATGAGGATGTTGGTTCCGCAGTAGTCCCGTGTACACGATCGTTTAGTCAGCACGTAATGATGCCATTGCTGGACCATGTATTATGTATGCTGTTAGGGCAATACCACCAACGAACATTTCCCATGAGTGTTTTTAGCAGTGGTCATCAGTCCTCATGACCTTGAAGGCTCCCTTGAGTAGAGTTCGTTAGAATTTTCGGAGCTTGTAACCAAAGATGTAGTTATGTGGCAACATCGTCTGACTTGCTAGCGTGCTTCAGCCGACAGGATGCTTTCGTCCATACTATTCTACCCTCATTTTCTTTTCCATTTTTCATTCATCTGATGACGAATTACAATTGCGGTGTCGTCGTGTTTGACTGGGCGCACAGTACATTTTTGCGGATAGACAACATTACGCCCAGTTCATGCTATTCTTCGGGTGGTCCATAAAAGGACGTAGCTTTCTCACATTCATCACGCTGTTGCCCTTATTCTATGGTTGACGAGTTAAACTGATGCATCCGCACAATTTACACTTTGGAAACTTCTTTCGTGTCCTGGAAACTTCTTCACACAATAAGATGCGGGAAGAGTTTCTAGTGTAACACAAACCGTTTACTGAAATTCAAGGCCGGATGGAAATATGTAGCAAAAAGAGTGGACTACACTATTTCGTGTGTGCACCTCAGCCAGCCTACTCGTTCATAAGAAGGAAAGGTCGGTTCTCACCTCCCTAACTGGCTGAGATGCTAATGACACCCGTGCAAAAACCAAAAATCGATTGTTTGTTTAGTGGAATGTTACCTCTGAGCCCATTTGTTGGAGGTTATTTGTTTTTATCTCTTGTAATACTCGCCATCGTGTCAATTTTGGACCGTTTTTTACTTTCTTTACCTTTTCGATAATTTTCGCCCCCATAACCAGGACGTTTTTGTTTTATATCTGTCTACTAACGACTCTAAAGTAGTGTGAATTTTATTTTTATAATTTGCCTTACTTTTTAAGCGATGCAATTTCTGGACGTGTTTTTCCCTAAATGAGTTCACAAACGGGTCGCTTATTTTCTATGAGTTTCGATGGAATGCACTGTCTAGCGTTTCCAGTTTGTTTATCCCCATTTTGTTCGTTTATGCTTTTTCTAGATCGTCCGGGCTGATTTACAAGAGTTGGCGGACTACGATTTGCAAGGAGCTCCTTATGGTTACACGCCGTTTTGCGATTCCCGCAAAGAAATGGATGGTTTCCGATTCTGGAAACAAGGCTATTGGGCCAATCATCTGGCCGGTCGCCCGTACCACATTTCCGCATTGTATGTGGTTGATCTTGTGAGGTTCCGCCAATTAGCTGCTGGCGACCGACTCAGAGGTCAATATCACGGACTTAGCCAAGATCCGAATAGTTTGTCTAATCTGGATCAGGACCTACCAAACAATATGATTCACCAGGTAAATAGCTTCCTCATTCATTTCGTATCCTATCGCTGTTGTGAGCTGTTTTCTAACATTGTATTTTACCTGCCTAATCAACACCACAAAAGGGTAGAGAACGCTCAACCCATTGTTATTCACCTGGAACCGCTCACGGTTGACCTATGTCGCTATGTTTCTGTGGACAGGCAACGAACATATCTAATCTTTTTTCGCATGAATTACACCGTTCGAATGCTTTGTGTTCCCTGTATAGGTCCCCATAAAGTCGTTACCTCAAGAATGGTTATGGTGTGAAACCTGGTGCTCCGATGAAAGCAAAACTCATGCGAAAACTATCGATTTATGCAATAACCCACAAACCAAAGAGCCCAAATTGTCTGCAGCCATGCGTATTGCTCCTGAATGGGTTGATTATGATCGAGAGATTAAGAGACTGTGGCGACGGATTTACCCTCCCCCCAAACCAAAATCTGAAACCATCCAAACTGTTCCTGAGATCGTACAGGGAAGTGATTCGGATAACAATGCACCTATCGCCGGTGAGTTAACCCGAGCTCTTCTTTTCGATATAAGTGCTCTTCTGCTTATCTGATTCTTTAATTGTAAAACTGATTATTGTCGCCTAGTCCTAGTGCATTGCATGTGCACTGTTTTGCAATGAAAGCAGTAGTTCGTTGCTCGCGAATATGACTTGACTGCTACTCTCATCTAATCGATACATTGCACGTCCTAGTAAACCCTTTTTCGGTCACTTACAAGCGATACCACGTCAAAAGTGTCATTTGAACTCACATCTTCTGCTTTGAGCCATACCTATGCGTGCTGAGACTTCGGCAACCGTTGATTTTGGCGGTAGTCCACGAAATAGATTGATAAATATCTGAAGAATGACTGGGAAGAACAATTATTTTTGTAGAATCAACAGGCGAGTCAACAATCCTACGTATAAAAGCATGTTTTGATCGCGGCTTACTACTCTGTTTGCGAACATTTCCAAAGAACGATGTAGATATCCTCGTGATTCCCATCCTAGCAAGGGGCACCCAACCAACTTCTCTGAACGGTCATCGCTTTCTCAGCCCGTTTAGGTCGCATTGCAGGTTTTCCAATGTTTAACTTAGTCATGTTCACTCGCTTTCGTGTTTGTAGGTGATTACTGTACGACGGATTGCGCAGCGAGTAGTCACCCGTTTGGCTCAGTGACACCTGCACAGAGTATTACAACGCCACCCCAAAAGCGAGGTACGTTTGAAATTCACATTTAGAAAGATAGAACGGTTCATCCCCGGCTAGTTGTCTATCAGGACCGGATTTCGAGCTTTTTTGCGTTTACATATTGCTATTTGTGTCATTCCTAATACACTATTGCAACCCCTATCACGGCGCCAGTTCATAATTGTACTCTAAATACCCCACTTTTACCAGTAGCACTTTTTCTTGTAACTGCTTACTCTTCTATAGGAATTTCCGTTCCATTTGATTTCCGACGAGCAATAATGCGTAGGTATTTGGACATCTTGAATAGGTTCCCTTCAACCTGCTCATTCCCAGTTCACCTTAGTCTAGGTGGCTTTTTCTGAATGGCGTAAGTTCGTTCATTTCCACTGACCATTTTAGTCTCGCACCCATTTCCAAAGTTCTGTTTGCTGATGCTCGGTTGTGTGGAGCAGAATCCTCATAACATACACCTTGTTAAGTTCCTGTCTGCTGTGATTACGTTTTCAGCGCTTAAACCATGAGGTGTTCCAGTGTTCGACATAACGAGTGGATACCGTCGCTGTTGAGATAATCGAGATGTAACTTTCGATGATGCTGTCGTTTCACTGAGTTCTCTCAACAATTGACAGCAATGCAATGATAATACGCTTGTTATCAATTACGCTTGCATGTTCGGTTTCTGGTTAAGTTGGACACCCCAACAGCATCTAACCCTTGCATCTATGTTTTATGACAATAAACATCGTACGTTGCAAGCGCTTGGGCGCATTTGTTATCTAAAAGTTTGCAGGTGTTAATTTTTCTGCATGCTTCCAGTCGATGCTGACAATCGACCTTCAAGCTTCATGCTGGTTACGTATTATCAAGTCCGACAAATTTCGACGCATTCCGATTGTTTAACATTCCATTAAATTGAATTATTTCCAGCTTTAATATTGGAATCATTTCACAGTTGAATTCACATAGTTTTCTATTGACTACTCACTTCACTTTTACCCGTTTCCTTACAGAAGAGCAAATCGAGAAAGCAGAACTGTGAACTCTTTTAAAATTGGACCACATACCAGGGTATTTACGTACAATGAGCTGTTCACGGCGGTTCGGTTGCCCAACTATCCACTACTTTTCACACCTTCCTTACTTGGCTGTGCCTTTTTTAGGTCCGGTTTGGTCAGACGCCTCCGGTGATGCTACGTTCTGTGTGAGCATGTTTTTATACATGCCGTTGTTTGATAGACACCCTGTCACAGTTTGTTTGTCTCCATTCGATTCCAGAATTTCGTATTGTCCGCAGCACTCTCCTCTTATGTGTTCCCTTAAACTGTCTATGGAGCTTATTATACGAAGTATATTAATCTTTGTTGCGATGCCCTTTACCCGTCTTTCTAGATTTGGTCGACTGGGCACACTGGTTAATTTGTACATCCTCAGTGTGTATATGGTGTGTCGATTCTTTTAAATTGACATCGGGACGAGCGGACGCCTGCGTAACTTTATGGGAACATCTTCGATCTCCATTGGTGTCCCAGAGACAGTATTAAGAAATGAGTGTTCGGGTATTGTCAAGCCCTTCTCATTGACATGTTTCATGATGACATCCCTCTAATGTGTGGTTACTTAGCTCAAGGCATCTTGTGCAAGTTCTCGATGCTCGTTCATCGCTGTGGACTACGGTTTGTTCTGCGGAAGCCCAAAATACTAGCCTAAGATCAACGACAATTCGTTATCGCGTTCATTTTTGATGGGCGTTTCTGCTTGTGTCTGTTCGTCCATGTTTTAGAGTTGTAGTACCTGGCCTGCTTGAGCCGGTGTTCGTCAGTCATCCGTTTTTGACAGTCTCTGCCTGTGCATGGTTGCCCGTTTATGGCGGGTTCATCATGTAACCAACGAGACTTTGTGACACTGCGACCGGGAATAGTAATTTGAAAATAACTTTACCGAACATCATCTTTCACCATCGTTCTCGTTGCCCCGGGTATCTGGGTCGTATGGCGCTCCAGCACTCGGCTGGTCAGTTTTACTTACGGAATCCTTGATCGGCTGGAAAGATCAGCGCGGCAACCAGACTCACTGGCCACTGAGGTACTAGACAGCTGACAGTGAGGCCTGTTTTGTGCATGTCGGTACGTCTCTCAGGTTAATAACCCAAAGACTCTGTACACCTCTAAATAGAAGCACTATCGAATGGGGCACAAACTCATGATTACTGTTGCCTAATTGGGGAACTTAGTATATCCTGATTAGGTTATTCTCTTCTCCGTATTCGTTTCATGCGTGATCCTATGCATACTAATCGGATGGTCAATTCGTCACCGCTGGGAGCGACGTTTGACGGTTAATGTGCGAGTGCTGTTACATTCGCAACTTGTCCTAATCTAATGCACCATCTGAGGTGGTCAATGAAGCAGTCTTTTTAACGGTGAAGCTTTAGAAGGCACTGTCCTCTACCCTGACTTTTAAGCTGTCTGTAGGCGTTTATTTCGTACTTTGTGGTGCACATCAGCATCTTCAATCTTCGAGGACTTATAGATGGATAGACATGCACAACAATAAAGATGTCGGGAATCTGTGGGCTAATTACACACTTGGAGCCATTGTACTTTGCTACATCTCACTCGAGGGATTAATCTGCACGATAGGCATTCATGTGTTTTGTTATAACTGTCCTATCTTGAGTGTGTAGCACTTTTCATGATGTGAACTGAGGTGTTACGATGTGTATTTTTACATCCATTCTAATTAGTTATGTTGGCATCATGTAAGCCAAGGACTTATTTATCAACGTTATGGAGGTTTTCGGATGCACAACACGTAGTTACGACGATCAAGCGAAAACAGTCACTCCAGCAACAATCAAATACTAACAGAGGGAAAGAAGAGGACAGATCGGCAGCCAGAATGCATGAACTTAGTCGATTCTGCTTTCCTGTCTGAATAGGATGCGAATGAATTTATTTGTAAATAGTTGATGCCCCGCTGACCGACGAGCCATATTTTCGGAGCCTAGCAGACGTGATGTTCGCCTACTTGACGTGGTGGCCGAGCGGACAATTAGCCAGTCCTAGTAATCGCTAGGTTTATTCACCTTAGCATCTGTTGGCCTCGTCAAGCTCTGGAATCAGCCCATCCTGAACGTAACGCAACTACCCCCTCGACCGCATGGACACGATTACTCATTTTTCGAGGACAGTCAATGTCTCAAGTAGGTAGTCGATGAGATGCAATATTTAGTTTATTGGTAAAAATTATCACTGCATTGACAGTATAGTTGACAGAGAACCAACAGCCAAGCGACGAATAGCAAAAAGCGTGACATCGGTTCAGTAACATCATAAGAAATGACGTGGGACTATTGATACGAGACCGTCTCCAGACAGCCATCAAGCGGATCCCCAGTGCTGCTCAATTAGATTCTTTTACCGAGCTGCTCGTCTCCCAGCAAATCCAGTCAAGTAGTTGATAGCTCAGCCGGGCAAACCACTCGTTATCGGCTAATGCCACTGTGTGTGTGGGTCTTGGATCCAGCGTTAATCTATGGTCACTACAGATCCTTTCTTTCATCACCACAGCGATTAGTGTGGCCCATGTTGATGAGTTAACCAGCGAGATTATGCCATCTTCCTTCAACCTGTTGAGGGCATTATGTACATGTTCCCTCATTCCATAAGGTATTCGGCGCTTTAGAAAAACCGAGTCTCCTTGCACCTCTAGTTTTGCTGACTCGACTTTCAATCTTCTTGAACTTTGTGACCACCGAACAATCAGGTTGTGTAACTGGGCTTAATACTCTCCACTCGGACCATCTTTGTAATTAGCATTTAGAGAAAGAGCACAGTTGAGCTGTCTTCTAACGTTTAATCCCAGGATGGTTGGACTTCCTTCCGACCCCAAGAAACGTACTGAACTCAGCTCATTATCATTACAAACAATCATTTCGTCCGTCTCACCTAGCAGAGCTAAGCAATGACCAGTAACTCCACTCATTTCCATCGTTGTGGGTTTCAGTTGAGCATCAGGGAACATGCGGTCTAGTAGTGATTTTGAAATAATGGATTTGCTACTTGTGTCCACAATGAATCCATACTTACATCCCGATTTGAACTTGAGGCATCTGTGAATAAGCTGTTCAACCCTGGATTTAATTTACAATGAATAAACATTTATGGATGACTCTATAGCATTTATCTTTCTAACTTGACTCAGGTGACATTTCTGACTTTTACGTGCCTTCTTAATATGACTAGATTTACCGCATAAATGGCATATAGCATTACGAAATCGCCAGGATGATCGCAATTGTAACTTACCGTACGAGAAACACTTGTTGAATTTCTTTGGACCGGGATTGATGATGGGTGCATGAGAAGGCCTGTTCACTGGTTGACTTCGGGTGGCGGTATGCGCTTTGGTCTTCTGAACTAGTATGACGTTTGAATCAGCAATAGCGGCATTGACCTCATCCTTCTGCTCGCAGATGTCTCGGGCCCCTTGGAAAGTCACATCTTGTTTGACCAGCAATCTACGCTGAAGATCAGTGTCATTGACGCCAGCAATCAATCGACCACGTAGATGCTCCTCCAGCTTGTCGCAGAAGTTACAACGAACAGCTTGTTTTTGCAATTGTAGAATGAACTCACGGAAGCTCGTGCTTGTTGGACGCACTAATGAATTGAACTTCACCCGTTCTGCGGCCTGGAAATTGACTTGAAGCACGTGCTTTAACAGGAGTTTTTCTAGTCCATCGAATGACAATGAGGCTGGGGCATTCGTATAAGCCAGATTCTTCAGTAACGAATACAATTCACGACCACCAGCGGTAACGAAGAAAGCTGATTGGTTTTCCTTCTTCACATCACGACGAATGCTGCACCTCAGTACAAATCGTTCGACCCATCCTCGGTTCCACTCGCGCCAGCACGAAGATTTAATTGCTCACTTACGGGAAGTCTCATTCCGCGACGTCAAGTTGTGATACTCGGAATTACGGACTTCAAATGGCCCTAGAAATTGTACTCAAATTGGAACCTGCCACGCAAGTAGTAAGACGTCATACCGGTAGCAATAAGCTATTGTTGTTCATGAGATGAGAAGCCGACTTTATGGATGTACAACAGTATTAAAGAAATCACAATCTACCATTGATCATATTAGTCCATGCAAAGTTACAAGCTGTAAGTTAACTGGTGCAATACGGAACAAATTGGAGAATAACGGAAGGCACAACATTGAGATTGTTCGTCCAATCCCGATGTGATATCTTTAACGCGACGTTTGGGTTGGCCCACTGTCAGATCTTCTGTTATGTCGGGGTCTTGATAAGTGCTTAATCAAGTAAATTTTCATTGCAACTTCCCCTCCCTTTGGAAGCCTCTATATTCATACTTGTCAATCATTCTGACCTTATCGGGACACCGAACTCTTGCGATACAGGGTATTCTGCTTCTTCCAATGGTGCGTTTTCAGTGCGTCGAAACTCAATTTGGTCAGTGTGTTACCAATGAACCGAGACATCGTGCAGGTCAGTAATTTCCATCATTTTGCCGCCTAGCTGGTGAGTGGTCAATTCTTTGGCAGGTCGCAAATAGTTTCCACGAAAATGTATCACATCCGCTCAATCTTCACAGCACTAATGCTATCAAGCGCCTTGATTTAAATAACACCACTGGGCTCTCTTTCGTTGTGCAATGAGCTGTGTTCCTGCACTGAAGCAGAAAGTTATCGAGAAACATCCAATTTGGGAATGTTTTAGGATTAGTGAAACTCACGGCACTTTTGAGCGTTTTCGCCAGATTTTCTGCGGCCCCGTTTGAACATGGATGCTGAAGCGTCGTTCATAAGCGGCGACACCCCATTCTGTCAAGCCACTGTTTTATTCCAGCGGAACAAAATTGTGACCCGTTGTCCGTCACCAAGACCTGCGAAATCTCTTCACAACAAGCACTTACGAAGTGCTTCCATGGTAACTGACATGAAAGGTGAGGTTGTAATGAATACTTCTGGCCACTGTGAGTATGAATCAATCAACACCAGGATATGATATTTACCAAGAAGTGTCCACAATAGTCTGCATGCAACCGTTGCCATGGTGTCCAATTCTCGGACCTCCTCTTTATTTTGTGGAAGCAAGAGTGGTAGGTCATCACAATGCTCTTGATATCTAAGTTTATCTCCGGCCACCAGCACATCTGTCGAGCCAGTGATTTCATTTTCTCCACATCCAGATGACCTTTGTGTAAGTCCTCTAATACCGCCTTTCGTAGCGGTGGTGGATTGACCCACTGATCTCTCTGACACAGCACACCATCAGGTATTGACAACTCTTCTCGGTTCTGGAATCCTACTGGGTGTTATTAATAATTGACGACCAACCCTCGGTCATCGCGGTAATTAGTGTGCTATAGTAGTTTTTAGTTGTCTTGATCAAATCATCTCGGCCTATTGGAATAGCTGTTGAAGCATGTAAACAAGCTTAAGCGGATGGAATGCCGTGATAAAACTACCCGAGGATGCCATATACCAGGACGATGAACAATTTCGTAATCGTAGGCTGCCAGAACTAGACTCCATCGTTGTACCATTGCCGCTGATGATTCGGTAATTGATTTTTGGGGGGGTCAAATAAATACTGTAGACCTCGGTGGTCTGCAACAATTTTGAATCTAATATCAAATAAATATTTATGAAGTATTTTGACTGCCCAGTGACTGCTAACGTCTCTTTTTATGTTTGTGAATATCCTTTCTCTGCCTTATTGAGCAAACGTGATATGCAGGTGATCGGATATCTCTCCTGTTCCAATACAGCACCGATGTCAACACCGGATGCATTTGTGATCAGCGCGGTAACTTTAAACCTAGAAAATGGGGCTAACATTGACCTTTTACTCGCAACTTGTATTAATTCCCGCAGACTTTCGTCTTTTTGAGTCCAAGACCGTGTTTCTGCTGACTGAACTGCAAATAACGTTTGTACTTTCGTTGAAAGTTCCGGGTAGAACGAGAATAGTACTGCGGACAGTCAATTATTGATCGCAGCTCGTTTTGGTCCTTTGATGATGTAATCGTAAGCAAAGCTTTGTACCGGTCAGGGTCCGACCTGTATCCTTTGTCACATAAAACCAAGAGAACAACTCTCGTACTTGGAGCACGCACTTATAACGTTTTATGGCAATTTTCTCATCCAGAAGTGAGAGTAACCACTTACCATGGTCACCGTATATGGTTACATCATCTTGATGGGTGTGTACTCTTGGTAAATCGGTAATTACCTTGTCAATCGCAGTCTGGAATATTTCAGGCGATACGTGTAATCCAAACCGTAGGAAACTATACTGAGATAATCCTCAAGAGGTACTAGTCGTAGTGATTGCCTTGGAACTATGCTCCAACGGAATTTGTAGGTGTGAGTTTGTCAGGTCAACACCCTACAGAGTTTTCGTAAAATATTCCGGCTCCTCAGTTGTCACTGTGCACTTTTTTAGTCTTAGATTCAGCGTTAATCTATAGTCGCCACATATCCTAGGTGATTTGCCGTCTTCTTGCATAACCACTACGATTGGTTTGGCCCGTGTTGATGAGTCAATCTGCAAGACCATGTCACGTGGTCTTTGTTTGCCTAGTCAAGTATAGGTCTGCTACCCTCTTTCTGAGCATTTAAGAATGGTTTGCAGTTCCAAATCGACAGTTTCAGGGAAACGTATGCTTCTGCCGGCTGATCTTGCGAAAGGAAGCCATTTGTATTGTAGGCCCAGTGTCTAGCACAGGGTCAATCATCGAGCCAAGGGTGTTACAGTTATGGATGTCCAGTAACCATCTTGGCAGGGGTTTGTTCACCGCAGCCGATGTACATCCCTCCGTGCGTTTAATATGTGCTGCTCCGCAACCACACCAGAATAAGAAAGCACTTTCCATTCGTCTGACTTTCATAGAAGACATCGTAGCAGAGATTTAGTCGTAGGCTTGATCGGACACTCGGAAGCACGTTCCGGACAGCGACGTTCCGAAGCCATTTCACTACATAACCCTGTTGACTCTTAGCTTGAAAGAGAAGCTTTCAGTCCCCGACCGATGTATGTTCGTGTACTTGTACATCATCGTCATAGACAACAATACATCAGTGGTTCACACTAATGCTTAACTGCCACACAACCATCAAGAAAAAGCAAACCCTGTATAGGAAGAGAGAGAAACAAAAAGAAAGCGGACGGGAAAGGATCTAACTACTGAAAATAACTACGCCCATATTCAAACACTCAACATCCAGGTGCCTACACCTTGCAAACAAACAACCACGCTGCAAATGAGAGTAAGGCGTCATCAGCGAGACAGCTTCCTTACGGCTTTCACTGCCCCGCCTCATCAAATGCACTCACTTTGCAGACAACTCGGACAAACAACGACAACATTCACGCCACTGAGCTCGATTAGCCGCCATCTCACCT
>QNGE01000996.1:105441-122204 GCA_008508345.1 Paragonimus westermani
TTCGCCTATCCACCCTGCTGTATGCAGCAGATAGGGCGACCCGGTTTATACTGCGAGACGGCCGATGCAGTATGGAATTGTTGATGTTGTGAGGATTTATGGTTGTGTGTTGGCTGAGCCACTGCCAGGACGCCCAGATCTAGACAGGACAACGATTAGGGTTCTCAACCAAAGCCTTTGGCTCAAAAGCCTGTACCGCAAGGCAGCGGATGGGTGGCGGTGTACCAGAAATGGTACGTTTTCCGTGAATAAATGCCAACCATCTTCCAACCCCCAACCTGGAGGACCAGCAGACTGTGGTTTGTCAGACCTCTACCTGTTGGGCTGCATGGTATGAGTAACTCTGTCCAGTTTGGCCCAAAAGGTAATCGATATGCGCAAGCCGTCACACAACGTCAAGGTCTGGTCTCACCGTGTACTTGCTGTCCTGTTATTGTACATTGGAGTACGTTGGTTGCCTGATAGTTGACTTCTGTCGCATGGAGTAAACCTTACCCTTGTTCGGGACGACGGGAGATGGTAGTTAGACATATGTTTCGTACTTTTATTCTGATTAATTAGACGACTCACTGTCTTTATGTTCTTTGAGATATCCCTTGTAATTGCATTGGCCTGATGATCTGAAACTTATGTTCGTGACGCTGTTTCTTCTACGACTAAGTGGGAATTTTCGCGAAATCACGAGCCTTCAAGGATCTCGTGGTTTAAATGTAGCGAAGGGGGGTACTTGGCTCACAAGGGGGGAAGCGGCTGTTTAGTTAAACAGAAAATTACTGGTGATGTGACATTACAGGCTCTTTCAACAGCTGGGTCCAAGCAACAATTCATCTTGATGGTGTTTTCACCATTCGTGTAAAGTGGTGACACTATGCGATGTTTAGGTTGAGCGATAGGGACGGAATTTAGAAGGGCGTTCGAGTATAGCTACATTTTGTTCCTGTCGACGACTGGAATTTAGCGGGACTACAGTTTTCTAAATTGGCGTCCTACTAACTCAACAAACTGGCCACACCGCTTACAATGCTCATAAATATATCGACTCATGTTTCTAAAGGGACCTTCGCATAGTGGTTAGGATGGCTTCCGCAATCTCGCATTACTTGTGACACGGAAGTTTGTGTGACCGTAAGCTGGGTATCAGTCATGTACTTTCTGAACGGTTCACCATAATCAGCGGATATGGCTGGTGACAGCTCAGGCTGTACAAAGTCGGTAGGAAGCAGACGAGTAGTTCCATACACCAATCCTGCTGAAGTACCACTAACTTCTGACTGGGCATCAGATGCCCATTAAAACTGTGGACAATTTCTCAGTTCATTTTGTAATATTCTTCTGGGTTGTCATCTATAACTTCAGTTGTCTGTGAAATCAATACATTGGACCGTTTTATATGGGGGGTTGGGCAATAAAACTTACTTCCTTGATGGGTTTAAACGTTTAGGAGGTGTGTTTGTCTTGGACGACAAGGATTCTTGTTAGTGGTTGCTGCGACCTCCCTTACACGCTCATTTCGTAACGGAATGGATGAAGGTGGTCTGTTGCTGAGAAGAGTTATGTACAGACCGCCTGCATTTGCCTTCGGTCTATAGATGTCTGATAAACAGATGACTTATAACGAAGCTGGCAGAACACTGTAACTTCTCTGGGTCTCCACTTTTGCTATACTAACAAACGTTCTAGGAATATGAGTTCGGTTTAACCGTCTGTATTTGGCTTGAGCTACCGCGTCTTTCTTCCTTTTTCCCGTGGCTGAATGTTAGCGGCACTGTATCGAGTCCATAGTTGCTTTTCAAGCAAGCTGAGAGGTTTTTCCTCGGGCCATGTAGTACAAAGTCCGTTATGTAACCGAAGCCTATTGCCGACGATATCCCCTGCATACTTCTACGTTCATAGTTTTTTGAAATTCAGAATTCACTTATGCCATTGGCCGCTTGATCGTATGATACAGTTTACACGTCGACTGTCATTCTTTAACAAAATTTTGTGAACCCAGTGTTGCGTAAACGAGGTCCGTTGCCATTAACAATTTCTTCAGGTAAGCCAAGGCGAACAGTAGTGATGCTACAACCTCTTTGAAATTACCACTGTAATTTTCTCTGTGCTGAAAGGCCTCCGGCCATTTAGAATAAAAACAAACAGTTACTATTATGTTACTTTTGTACTGCGAAGCCGTTGGCAATGGTTCAATAACATCAGTCATGATTTTCGCCTGTAGTTTCATAGGGTATTCGATAGATTGAGTAAGCGCCTCGATTGGCCTTGCAGTTTTGCTCAAATGTTGATAGGCGGAACACTACACGCTTACTACCTCTACGCCCGAGTTTACACTCGATCATCGTTATTATTCATCAGATGATGGTTTTGGTTTTTACCATACCGGCATTTACCTCATGATCAGCAGCTATCACGTCTCCTATAAGAGATTACGATATGACGAACTGAATACCTTATAGAACATATTTATCAACTGTTGGTAACTCAAGTCACAGCAAAACTTGCAGTGGTTCAGGCTGTAGGTCGTTCTTATCGGAACATGAATTCGATGTATATTAGCAGATTTTTGTAAAATTTGGAATTGCGGATGATCGATGAACATTATCTTCACTTCCTTGATTTATTCATTTTCACCCTTATTTCCAGTAAGCAGACGCGAAGGCGCATCGGTCATCTCATTCTGTTGTCTCATGACCTAGTGGACCTTAGTACCATAATTCAGCAGACGTGCGAAAGACTGACTAATCAGTAGAGGCTTTGGATCTATATAGCCAAGAGATAGGGAGACGCGGTAAGAGAAGTATGGTCATTGCGCAATACAAATCAGCACCCGAGAGGATAGAGGTGTCGTTTTCCACAAGTCTAGATATGTGAAAACGTTTTTTTTTTACAGGTAGCCAGCCTAGTTTCATCTGAAAAAGTAGATGTGCCGTTTTTCACAATAGCTGACAATCTCATAGAAGCGTACGCAATTAACTTTTCATCTCCATTCCGTAATTGTGGCACAACAGTGCCCAAATCGACATCGCAGGCAGTTACCGATACAAAAATGGGACAGTGTTTTCAAAGGTGGCTACAGCGGCGGTAGGAGCTACCATTGTTTGGATCGAAGTGCCTTTCCTTTTTCGGGAACTCAGAAAAACAGTTCGCCTTATCCAGTTAACTTATGGAAAGCTCCAGGAATGTTGGCGACATTTTCATCCTGTCTACTGACGAGTTCTAATGAGAACGAAACGCAAGTTTAGTGCTTCTTTTCGAAAGAGACTGGCTGGAAAGTCTATCTGAATGCGAAGGCTGTGATTAAATGTGAGTGATGTTCAACTTGAAAATAAACCAAATCCCCGATTACTCATCAGTAGTCTTAGATGATACGAGGGGTGACTCAGAAATTGTCTGACTGGTCCCACAGTTTGTGGTTGGGAGCACTACAGAATAACAGGTGTATTCTCCTCATTAAACTTAACATCAACAACTGAAATCACGTGACGGAGAAGTTTTACTTCTTGTACTACGTAAATCAGGGTCATTTAACCAACAGACTGAGAAATGCGGATCAAAACCACGGCCTTCAGAAGATTTTCTAGCTGTTGTGGCTTGTAGGTCCAAAAAGGCAGCTCGCAGAGTATCTTGTGTATTTTGACGAGTGGACTAAGCGCAACCAACGGTCACATGGACGTAGGGGCATAGTGACGCAAGATCAGCCAACATATGTATGGATTGCCTCGGTTAAGCAATTACGATTGGTCAGGCAAGTGGCAGAATGACACGTGTGGATGCGGCATGGTGAACAGCTGATCAGCGCACCACTGGACAGCAGACAGATGTTCAAATCGTA
Organism: Paragonimus westermani; assembly: GCA_008508345.1. NCBI lineage: Eukaryota > Metazoa > Platyhelminthes > Trematoda > Plagiorchiida > Troglotrematidae > Paragonimus > Paragonimus westermani. The sequence goes on from QNGE01000996.1 coordinate 109,271, forward strand.
CAATTGATCAGAGGGCAAAAAAACAACTTTCGTTCATATGAGCATTGCGGTCTTAAAATTAGCGAATACACGTGTAACTAGCTTTTGTCTTGCTGTAAAAGCACTACTGATGCCCGTCACCGTGAGTGGTGAAATAAGCATTTCTAATATCAAATTTTTGAAGTAACTTTGCCCCCAGGCAGCTTGCTAGTTAATTCGTCTGCAACGAGTAAGAGAAACTTCTCTATACCACTTTTGCTATTCAGCATAAGTAAGCTTTTGAAGACAGGGCTAGTTCCGTCTTTCCTTAGAACAACAACCATCATGTATACCCACTCTGAACAATAGATAGGCTCGATCGAGTCCTGTCGAATCATCCCTTGCAGAGTACTTGAAACAGCCTCTCGGATCGACAGTGATGTCAGTCATTGTTGTGGTATGCCGACAAGTGTTCATCAAGTTCCATGTAGCAATCATAGTAACGCTTATGGTCGGTGGTCATGGTAAAATGTTCGTCTAATTTTCGACAACAGCCTTCAGCACCTAAGTAGACAGACAGTAACACGTGTTTGAAATTGTTGTGCTTCGTCTTCACCAGTTTTAGCCTTAATAGGTTACAGCCGTTGGCCAAAGTTCAGTGACAACCGGTAGCTAAACAACACAGATGTCAAAGTGCGGATACTAAAAACCAGTAGTTTTGACCATTTTCCTTCGTATCTTTAAATGCCAGTCACTTACTGGATGATCGTCACAGCCCTAGTTAAACCGTCCATGATAATGTAGGTAGAGGTTCGAATGAAACACGTCTGATCATTCCAGTTGAACGGCGAAATTGTTTCATCGTGGATATCGTCTGACATACTCTTGTAAACTTGCCTATCTTGAGTTAAAGTAACAGAGCCGTTGAACTGATAAGGTTTACAATCGAACCTAGAGTGAATCACCTGAAGGCGCATGTTGACAAGTTGTGAGTAAAAACGTAGTTTTAAAGGCGCACAACTTGTTGAGCGTGCAACTTACACTCCGTCTTATGTTAAGTTGTACTCAAAATGTCATCCATCTAGGCATAAACGAAACCTAAACTAAGCGCTACCTCGTCAGTAAAACGTCCGAATAGCTTTGCTGCACATGTGATAAGTTAGGTGCGATAGATAGTTTCCACCAAGTAAGACAAATAACTTTTCAAGGGAACGCATTTCTGTGTTCTAAGTTGTTATCGGATTCTGGTTAATCGTAGTTAAAGCGTGATTTGAGGACCCTGAGGAACGACCCGGTGGCGGAAGGAAGAGGTCATTTTCTGCATCGATTTCAATAGGACATTTGACGTCAATATGCTTTTTTCTACTGAAGTAGGTGAGTGGATAGTAATCGGACACTCGTCGTGGCAGCCATCATTGACTAATATTTGATTTCGGAAACAACAGAGACTTTGACAAGATCAGCAAGGACTGATCGTGTCTTCCACACACATTATCATGCATATTGATAGTGTCGACTCGATTTAACAACTTTAATAAATCTTGGTCTATACCTTTTTCAGTTTAATATATTTCCATATCACTTTCGAATTCCTCGATATCCATTTAAGCTGCCCCAATAGTATTCCAAGTTCAACAGTGAACAAAGCCGAACGGCTGATGGGCGCATGAGCAGGCAGATGGACGGGAATTGGTTGGCTCTCACAAAGTGGCAAGACAGATCCGCCAGAAGCGGGGATTAAAGAAGGCTAGTGCACCTAGACCCAGTTACCACGCTGACGGGCCACGGGCTAACACGTACGTGGTAAGCACTGAGCGAGTAGATGTTTGCATTGCGTGAAGTGTACACAAGCAATACCTCTGGCAAATCGTTCGTCTGTCTGTCTACTAGGCACTGGCTTCAATTGTCATCATCATCGTCCGAACGACCATATAAGTCAGGCAAGCCCTGTCTCAGTTGCTATGGCGGAAGCCATCCGAGTAAGTCTGACAGTTGAAGGCAGGCCTGAAACACTCAGAGTAGTTTATCAATAACGATCTCCTTGATTGAACAGTTGCGTATGGTTATGATAGTTCCAATGGTGCACAGATAGAGTAGTCGACTTATCTCACGCTCAAAACTAGTTTCGACGCAGTAGTGGTAACATTAACTTTGCGGATTTCAGATATTTATCGAGCTCAACTAGAAGTGTTATTATCAATGATGCAGTCAGACAACAGTAATTAGTGGCAACCACCACATCCGTCACAATTTAGATGAAAATCAGGATTGTCATAAGTTCTGCTTCACTTATTTCTAAAGCATTCAGTCAATCGCAACTGTGATGGCTCATTCTCAGTAGCATCCTCAACCTGGGGGTAGACTCGGAACTATCGATATTAGAAATGAGTGAAGACAGAGAAAGGGGTATAGTGTAAACAAATTGATCTACCTATTTACAGTGAACAGCATCACTTAAATCAATTGCACGAAACATACCACTACCCAGGCCATTGGGAGCAATTACTCGAAATGAATGAAGGTCGTTGCGACGAGATTATACAGCTTCAAGTGGTTCAGGACCAAGCACGATGATTCGGGGAATGACGTTTTTGAGTAGCTTTGCTGGACTGCTTCCGGTTGTTGACTGGTCAGGATTGTGATATTGCATCGGGAAACTATTCACCAGCCTCCCGTTTTCCTCATTCAGATGGACTACTAGACTTGGTTGGACTTTTTGGAATACAAGCAAAATTTTCTTCTGCACCGTTGGATTAAAGATGTCTCAGTACAGTGATCAGATGTCAACAACTTACATTTTCATCCAGTCTTCAAACTTCTGCGCAGTGAAGTAGGTGCTGCAGTCAGTGGTTTCTTCCTCACCGAAAGTTTCTCACAATGCCCTTACAGTGAGATTTTCAGTAGCCGACGACGTGAAATAAACCTCTGTTCAACACGATTATGAACTAAGAATACTCGAAGCATAATATTTATCCAAAGGTGAACTAAGGTAGTTAGTATGTACTCGTTGTCAGGACTGGCAAGCTATCAGCCAAGGTGTCCATTTTAATGGTTGTCGATGCACTGTGTGCGCACATTGAGCACAGCTTCTATAAGTATCACAAAGATCAACATTCAGTTCTGGCCATCAACAAATTAGACGGGTCAACGATTTCATCTCTTCAACCGCCAAATGACCAGAGTGTAAATCACGAAGTACTGCAGTTCATACGTTGAGAGGGACAACCATTCTGTCGCCAAGGCAAGACATTCCATCAGGAGTAACAGAAAGTTCACCTTGATGTCTGCAGAATTCAAGTAGTCTCTGCCGGACAGTGCATTTTTAACCATCACTAAATCAGTGTCACGAATTGCATCAGAAAAAGAAAGTGAATGTGTCAAATCGGTGAGCAATCCGAGTCACTAACCTCCTCGGAGTCAGCATGCCGAGATAAACAGTCGACATGGAGAGCAAATTTTGGACTACGATGATGGATATTATATGGGTACTCGACTAATGCAACGCTCCTTTGCCGAAGACTTAAGATAGTAAATGACTTTAAGGGCCTTATGAACAGTGACTATAGTGAACTGAACAAAGAAATCTGGTGATCGCCTAGCGAGCCACCAACTCCTACTTCTATGCTTACACAAATCCACATTCTGCTGAACTGAGACTTCTGGGAATGCAAACAATGGAATGACCCTGTTGTTCTAACACAGCCCCAACAGCTGCTGATGATGCACCAGTAATCAATACTTCTAGTAACTTCGCAGAAAACGTACCTATTGATGCGTTGGAAGGCAGAGGATTTAACAGAAATCGGGGAGTTTTTTCATTTAGGTCAGTCCAAATAAAACTATCTTGAGATCAAATGGAAGTTTTGCTTTATCAGTTAAAGTAGGAGTAAATCAAGAACACTACTGAAGTGAACCCATTAAAGAACGAAGTTCTTTAAAAGTGTTAGGAGCAGATGCCGTAGATCGGGGCCAGGACGATAGCTATACACATCAACAAGATACTCACAACATGAAAACATGGACGTACCAAAAGTGTATTTGGAAGATTTAACTGCGACGTTTGAAGAGAAAGAACGTTTAAGCGGAACATACACCCGTTCATCATAAAGAGGCACGTTGGAGTATGCACAATTTCATCATCTTGGTAAATGGAAGCACCGTCTAGATTGGCAACAACGGTATTCATATCTTGAAATACAGCAGGCGGTACCTTCAGACCAAAAGACAAAATTATCCTCAAACAGTCGGAAAGGAGTGTAAGTGATTCCCAGAGCAGTGGAGTTCTTATCAAGTGGAATCCGTAGGAAAGCTTCTTCTAGATGTAGCTCTGAAAAATATTTTCGAACCACAAATTGGTGCAGGATGTCCTCTGGTTCATCAGTGGCATAATTCTTTTGCTAAAACAATTTGTTGGACGTGGATCGATAATTACCGCAAATTCGAGGTTGTTTACGGTCACGCTCAAGCAGTCACAATGGATGCATCCCAAGCGAGAGATCGCAGAGGTGTCTGTATTGTTTTCTACAAACTGACCGATTGCTTTTCCAGCCGGTTGAATTGAACCAAAAAGATCAATAGCTTCGTAAAACTGAGGATGTTTTTAAGTCCGAGCGAAACTGGTTTATTATGTGTACCACCGGAAGCTTTGAAACGATGAATAAGTAAGGTGCACTTTTCGATTAAGGTGTACCAGAATTCAATGAAACAGAAATATTTGAATGCTTCATACATTTCAAACCAGTTTTAATGGACCAGTAACGAAGATATAACAGTTGTTAACATTGAACTGAGAATCGAAATGTAGGAGATGACGAGAGCCAAGAATTGTTAGGGAATGTCCAGTAATACTCTACTGATCGAACTCATGGGGCTGACGGCAGGTAATGAACTAGCTCGAGTGCAGCAGAAACAGAAGACCAAGGAACTGTGGATACAGCTACGACTTCAATGTATTTCAGATTGCACGCACTTTTATAGGTGGCAATACTTTAAGCAGTTGTTTAAGGGAGTGAGACAGACAGGTACCTATCACCGTGCAGTCTGGTGCTTGAGCTGGGGAGGGCCAGCCGGTTTGACATTTATGGGACCAGTGATAGCAAGGCCAGCTGGACACCCCTGATTAGCTGTAGTCCTGTCAGTACAATCGGCAGACACATGTCCATAAGGTGCTGTCTTTTAAAAGCTGCCAAACAGCAACTTGTGACCACCACAAGTAGGTTTAACAGAAGCTTCTGGACGTTTTATGATTACCGTCTTAAGACATTATGAAATTAAATAGAACAAATGGTCCGACGCTGACAGTATGCACACCGAATGAATGCTCAATAGAATTACTAACTGAATAAGTTCGTTTAACTTAACTATCAAGAGCAGTAGAATAAAAACCGAAATTTAGTTTTTCTTTGTCGAAAATGAATTGTGTAGAAGAAGATTTGGGACTCTGGTAGCCTGGCTGGATGTGTTCGATTTTAACATGTTTATAACATTTGGCGTTTCGAAATCGACGATTTAATCCAGTGTTTACTACTACATGTCTTGCAGTTGTTTCATCGTTAGGTCGAATTTTCAATAGCTGCGTGTAGCTTATTGCAAACTGCATTTCAATGTTGGACCTTTTCGTACCTCCACCTTTGTTGACCTTCTGGCTGTCACATGTTATTTTGTTCAGATTCATTAGTTCATCTTTGATATTCTATCTATCCAGCTTTGATATTCTAATATTGTTCTCGTAATGTTTCAGTTAACTGAACATTAGAATGCAGATATTACAAAACTTGTGTTGTAGGTTACGCGTATTGTTCCAGCGGTCATTTGGTTACGGAGCTTAGTTCTTGAGTGGCCGTCAACATTACAGTGAACCACTTGAGTGTGAATTTCGAGAACGCACTGTCCAATATGTTGGTTGTTTTCACAAGATTGCACGAAATTGGGGTTTTTCAGCTGTTTCAAAATTTCCAGGCGAAACCTGCAAGAGCTCTAATTTATTTAAGGATTCACAGGAAGAATAAATAGGCGAATCAGAGAGGAACAAGTTGTCATCATCAACACTGCGATGAGGTAGTGAGCAGCTATGTTCTCCAGTTTTTTGCCAGTGAGATAACATTTCAATGCGTCCTAAGTACTCTACTTCTTCTCTTGATAAATTACGCATATTCATGTTTTTAAACGGAATCCACCATAAGAAGTTATGGAAGTACTTGACGACAACTGTGATGGTTCAGGTAATACCAAAGTAGAGTAGCTGACTTAGCTCATACCCAGAGCTAGCTTCAACGCAGTAGTAACGACACCTTGAATTTGAACGATTCAGCTATTTGTCTGTCGAGTGCAATTGCATCTAGATTCAGTAATGTGATAAAACAGTGATGGGAAGTAGACTCAGTGGCAATCACCACAGCTTGCAATCAGTCCACTGAGCAAATTCTTGAGCATGCTCCTTGAATATGTGATGTTACGAACTGATGTTCATACTGAATGCAGTGTTCCAAGAGAGGATCGTGCTCCTTCGGCGTTGCATTGGGGTGGACAAGTATGGCAAGACTTACATCCGGACGGTTTGGTCAACGGCATTTCTAATGTCCTTCATTTTTAGTATTACACTAATGATGCGATTTGCTTAATAACTTATTCATATGTGGAAATTAATGGAAGGTATTTCAATATGAGGTGCAGAGTATCAACGTTTGGCAATTGCGAACGTTGACTGAGTCTACTCTGTTACTTTTAAGCATGCCGGCATCAAATGTAGTATCGAAGTGTACGTCAGGCTTCTTAGATCTTGTTTGATTTTGAACCGACTGATAACAGTGCTGATGCAACCGGGATCATTAAACGATACACCATGAACGATCCTCACGCTACAGTTTTCTGTGGACAGTTATGCGTTAGTACATGTCTACACTTATCGGGAATTCATCATAATGAAGGCGAGTAATTGAACGCAGGATTGCATTAAGCATATTAACCGAATGAAACAGATATTCAGCAGTGCTACTGATTGCTGTGGCATACGTGGTATGTATCCAGTTAAGAATGTTAAGAATGTAAACAGTGTCTTAACCAAAATCAAGTCAATTTTGTGCACATCTGATGCGTTGCATGTTGTGCGGAAGTGCCAGGGTTAAGAACTTGTAAATATTGATGGCTATTTTCACGAACCTCTTAGTTCTAACTACTGGATTTATTTTGTACAATCCTAGACTTACTAGTGAACGAACGTGTTGAATAATTTCTTGCAGAATTTCGTTTGGTACTAAACTGTGGAGAAGTGTGTACCGAAATGTTTGTTTTGTTTTGGTGCATCAGTTATCCCGATTGAGCTGTTCTGTAAACATAAGTTTGTCATCAGTGGAGCAAGTTTCCTCCGAATGGAAAAAGAGGTCATTCTATTTTAACTCCGCGTTCGTTTTGTCGATTATCTCATGCAAACAGTCTGCTGGTTAGTATCATATACGTGTGTACAGTACGACCAGCGGAACAGTTTCTGCAGCGGTGTAGCTTCCCATATTAATTAACTTCACTGTAAAATAAACTGGGTGAATTCATCTCTTGAATCTGATAGATGAAATAATGGTTTTAGATTGAGATTATCGCAAAACACGTCCAAGTGTAGTTTTTGTTTGGCGTAACAATGAAGTGAAATTCGCTTTCCGGTCTATGTGGTCAGCTGGAATAATTCATACTTCATTAACCTGCAGCTCTCGTTTTCGTAGCTCAGTTTATCCTTCATTTTTAAGCCTAACGAGTTCATAACTTTTTAACGGAGTCACCGATACAGAAAACTGTTCACAAATAAGTTTTAATACATGATGGCACAGCCGTTGGTTGGCGTCATCCCCTAGGTATAATACTAGCCCACCATCAACTTTTGCATAAAAGACTGATAAATTAAGCAGCACGATTGACGGGTGGTCAAAAAGTTGGTTGGTATAACTTGGACACATTTCACATTTGATCGCAGATTTTTCTCCGGATAAGCGTTTCAGCTAGCCTCATCCCAAAAAACCACTAGACTCAGATTTCACTCTTGCTACAGACTGTGAGTAAAACGTTTAGTTGTCACAGCTATTATAGTGTAACAGGATGTAAACCGACCGTAATACAGGCTGTGCTAACTAAACTGTCACAATTGAGCTATCAGACTTGTCTGTGATATGCACGGAATGCACACTTTTGTTCTAGCAAAGCTTAACCAATCACAGAAATTGCTGGGGACGAATTATTAGTGAACAGAACTATTTTCTGTCAATTCTTCCCTTTCGTTGATACATTTAAATGAATTTTAAAGATAAATACGAGCCTGTAGATCAAAGATGAACGTGGGACAAAATGTTTGGGTAAGTAACAAAATCAGCGTTGTTGTTAGGAAAAAATGTTCGTCTGATCGGGTAAGTGGGGAGGAGTCGGAATATATCCTGGAGGGTTTTTATGATGTGTTTTTGAATACACAAGTCAAGGTGAGGAACTCGAATTGGAACCGCCTTGGTTGTCCACGCGAAGTGACATGCTCCGTCTAGATAACAGAAACACGGGAACAAATATATGCCCTTCCTTGTCTGGATGTTTATTGCAACGATATGACTGATTCAAGTTGAATGGATTCCTGTGCTTTATTTCCCAGAAGAAGCAGTGGATACGAATTCTTTAGGAGAAGGGCCTGGTAGTGTGATCACTAGGTATGAGCCATAGGAATGTTTAAAGAAACAGACGAAGTGTAATTTAGTCTTTTTGGGCGTATTATTTTCTGGTTCGACTGAGTTGACTGCCACGACAGAACTCATCGTAAACGGTGTCAGTTACTTTGGCTGTTATCAGCCTCGTTACTAGGTCCTTGTTAGACAGCCGTGGTAAGTCGATTTCTTCCCACCATCGGCCACCGGCGAGGGTCGCTCTCACCTCCGTTGTGTACTGTTCGCCAGCACTTTTCAGAATGTGTTAATGTTAAAAATTTCCCGAAAATGTTCTACTCGTTCTTCCATTATGTGACAAATACCAATCGGATTTTTTTTAGTAAGTCAGAATACAAGACCACTGAGAACTCCTAGTTTCCTCTGAAAGCACGCCTCGTTGTGACCTTCCATCATATATGTGCATCATCGTTTTGTCCAACGATGTTCCTTGTCTATTGGTTTCTGCTTCCAGCATAAAATTAATACTATTATGAATCGCAATTGGAATCGTCGACAGTTACTAGTATGTTTCGTCGGATTAGGTAAGAAACATGATCTTCACCTCTTTGGTATTGAATAACTTCTTCAATAACTTCAGTCATTTTTTCTTTTCAAGTAAATGGAGTAAGCATCGGAACTAACTATCAACCCACGGCAAAACTACCAGACTGGCGGTAATGCTGACCGTTGAACTGACTTTAGGTATTGCATTTTTACAATAACTAGTGGGAATCGGACATCACTCTGTACAATTGCAAAGAGACTAGCTGTTCAACCGAGTGCAGTTTGCTAACAAAGAAGGTACATTCACAATGATAAATTTTTTGTACATTACATTGGGTGTTGATATATGTTCAACCGAGTCTCCTGAACCATGTTTTACGGTTTGTTTTACTGTTTCAAAATGTCCAGGAGCTCAGCTGCGTGACACGGTAAATTTCACATGTCAAGTGTTAGTCTGAGTAGTTCCAATCTTTTTGTTTGCTAGGTAGTTTACCTATCGGCGAGAAGCTGGTTCCTATTAATCGAACGTGATCGAGTGCATGGCATTAACGGATCACTTGCCGTAGACTCAGTTATCTATTGATATTGTCTTATCCTTCTTTTATGTTTTCATTCTGGCACTTCGTTCTATGGGACAAGGTTATATCTTAAGCTACTACTTCTGTACAACAAGCAGACAAGTGCATTGTGAAGTATGGTTTAATGAATTGCTCTCGCGAGTTTGAACATCGGGTCATCTGGTGGTTCGATTTATGTGCTACTGGACGGCTACATGCGTACAAGTTCGAGCAGGTTTCAGTTTGTCCATGATAGTATCAGCTAGACAGTCACCTTTAACATGGAAAACAGGAATATATCCTTCTTTTGAGCAACCTGGATGGGTTCATTCTTCTTGATCACCTTTTTATGTGCCACAGTGATTTTCTTGGTGAACGTCTTTAGACAGTAAGGTTTTCCTGGGCAACCCCCCGTTCTGTATATAAGTATAAATAGCCTGACTCCATGGAACAGGGTTCTAACCAGACCATATCTGCATGTAATCAGAGCAAAACTATTCCGTCTCCTACATCGTGTGTCAGTTTACTTGCATTTACAGTGATGTTAGCACAGTCGAAACAGATCGACAACTGTCAAAGCCAGTGACCGAACACATCCCGAAATGGGTGAAGCAACTGAAGAAGCGCCGCCTTCAACGTGCTTAGTCGGCTGTTCGAAATCCCAGGTCATCGGTTGCAAACCACTTTAGGATAACAGGTCACCAAATTAACCTAAGCCCCTTCGTAGCCTTTTAGTAATTCAGCTGATGGTATCCTTTTCGCGTTGCAGCATGCACTTCCCGTGGTTGGTTCGCGTCCAGCTGAAACCCAGAATTTTCGTAGCTCTCTCTTTGCCCCTATCAAATGTACCAAATTACTCATCAATGACGACCCATTTAACTCATTCATGCTACTGCTGCGCATTCGAAACCTTAAATTACCGGTTTTTATGAAGCACTCCTTATCCGAACTTATCAGCCGGCGTGTGTACACAAAAGTGTCTAGGGCAACCTATCCCGACTCTGTGGTGCTGACTATATAACACGTAGTATATTTGTATGTGTGTCTAACCACTGTTTGTTTCTATTTTTCTGATGTATGTATTCTGCATGTTTCATGCTTGTAACTGATGAGACTAGGTGAAATGCTGACATATTGCATCACACCCCCTTGTTCTACTCTGATAAGCACTGACTAACAAAAAATCGCCATGCGTTGTTTAATTGTTGTACCTTGTTATATCAGGCGTTTGATACTTTCCGATCCGACGCGTTCTACCCTGTTTCCCTTCAACTTTTCTAAAGTTGCTATTATCGGAGATCGTGATTTTCTTTTTGCCATGCGACGTTGTCTTGTTGGTTAATCTGCATTCCTCCTGATAACCACGTCTAGTTGATTTCCCAGTGAATATGCTGCAAGGAAAAGGTAGCCATGCTGTCGACTATCAGTTCAATGGTCCCAGTGTTTGCTAAATTGCTAAGGTATGTCTACTCCGATAATCGAGTCATTTCGTATTGCGTCGTTTCGTGCCACTAGCTGATCCACCTTGCCAGACTGCTAATGAGGATCAGTTGTTTCTCCGGATTATGATGTGCAGCTAAGCGTCACCCAGCTAAATTGTTCGTGATGAATCAGCGCAATCCAACGCGTACTGAATGTAAACGAACAAGTCAAATTATGGATGTCGTCTGTGACCAGCTGAAGGACATTAGGGACCGTCTGTGGGTGTTATCTGAGGATTTCCAGAGACGCGATGTCACTTTCATATGAGAGATCATTTTCCCTTTATGACTTTGTGGTCCATTCAAGGGGTCATGACAATTCAAGGGATGTTTCGACCTAGCCAATTGGTTCAGTGTCTTAGGGTGTGCCCTTGGTCAGTAGAGGTTCGGTCAGTGGAAGCTCTTTGTGACTATGAAAACCACTCTTCATTTCAGCCGGACGATTAATGCCGAATTGGTATTGTCCGAAGACTGCGTATGCAAGCAATGCTTGCGTGATGTTCTGAATCCTGACGTTGTTAAGTATAATTAAAGGGCTTTTCAGTGCATTGTACTTTCTCTGTACTGTCCGGCGTGCGAGGGTGAACACTGTTTGCTCCTAATTCTATAATCACAACTTGATCAAAAAGCTTTATTCACAAAATGAGATGACATCATCAGTGCTCACGTATCTGAGCTCAAAACTATACATTAGGACGTCTACGCACTGACTGCATCACCTCGTGTATTGGTGAAACGTTTGCACCCTAACTGACAGGCTCAACGATCGATGGAATACCTAAACCACCACCTCGATGTGCCAACACCACCACTTTTCCTGACAGTCACCGTGTGACCGACCCATAACAAATCTCTTGTTCCTCATGTAAACTAGCATGGCACTGTTGATTTTAAAATCCACTGTAATGCAGTAAGGCTGAGGATCCGTTGAGGAACGGATACCTTCTTTCTGTATGGAGTAACAGCAGTCGAAAACCGACTCCTGATTTCGCTGTTCCTGAAGCTGGTTCCCTCCTGTGGGTGGCGTAAAATCTTGTTCTCAAGTCACTGGCTTTCGCTGTGTTGAAAAAGTGATCTCATATTGTTTTGTTAATTCATCGTTGGAACTAGCTAGAACCAAAGCTTTATGAAACTGTTTGGAATGACTTCATTGTGGCCTAACCAGAGAATTGAGGAATAAAACTCATCATAATTCTGCACCACCATTCCTACGCTGTCAAACTAAACTAAACTAAACCCATCAAGTGTGATTGTCTGAACTCGATAAACATTTATGCAGGGTGCTAGTCACTCGTGATTCAGTTTACGACACCTATTTATAGTTTGTCAAATGAATCCTTGAATCCACTTTAATCGGTTTATCCTCACACTTCCTACAGTCGTTCTATGTGTTTACAGGTTTTTATGAGTGACATCTCAGCACTGGTCAACCACATACTATAGAATCAGTCAACTTCGGTAAGCTTACGGCAGCTTCGTGTGTCGGTGACCGTTCACCTCTCTCTCTCTCTCTCACACATACACACACACACACGGTTGAAGGCATCCGATTCGGATTAGCCTGCGCTTATATATCACTGCAACTGGCTTGCGCTGCACCAATTGCAGTTCCACCAACACACCACATATCCAGTGTAAACCCGAAGGAATAAGACCGGGAGGTGTGTCAGTGGGGCCTTTGTGTCCAGCCGGCCAATGCTGGTTAGCCACTTGATTGGCTAATAAGGAAAGGAAACCCCTATCTCTCGGAAACTAAACAGAGAGA
>QNGE01000996.1:123758-202599 GCA_008508345.1 Paragonimus westermani
AGCCCCAAACGGCCAGCGCATTCGCGGCCGCACACATCGCAACGCCATATAGTCACGTCACCGCGACCTATGGCACCGATGGTTCCTTTGCGTACCGCACGCTTCCGCTCGCGACCACGCAATAATTGCTCGCTGAACGCTCGGACGCCAGCCCGAACCGTATTCCTCCAGGCCGTCCGGTTCAACGTCGAATCTTCCCAACATCTGCAGCGCAGCGTTACACACACACACACACCGACCAACCAACACACGAAGCATACGCGGACGCAATGAGGCCTGAAATACAAACAAAAAGGAACACGTACAAACAATAGACAGCAACACGGCAACATACATTACAAAACATCACACACAAAATTATGCACACACACACACCGCTGTTATACTGATCACGTTTTTCATGATAAAAACAAGTCTTCACATGCAATCTAGTTATGGATTTATGCTTTTCCTATTCTAAAATACTGTCTCTTGTGCTCACATATTATGCGGTTAGCGTTTTTTAGCACACATGTTAGAGATGTGCTATTTATTCCTATGATAAATATCAAGATTAATAAATTTGACCCATAGGATCTGACGGCCAACCAATGTAGATGAAACAATAAAACTGTAAGCTTCATACTGGTAAATAGGACGGCAATCATTTGGTATTGAGCACCCGAAAGAGATATACCGCTCTACCAGTGATTATGTATATAGTTTCATACCACAGGAAATTCACTGCAAAATTCGACCAGACTCGATAACACTGTCGGCCAAGGTATATAAGTAATTGGGTTGTTACAAGCATATCAAGGGGGTGAAAATGCATGCTAATATATATCCAGTAGAGTTATACTCTGGACGCTGGCCTACCCAACTCGGTTAGGTGGCCGGTTTGCTGGATAAGCATTTCGCTCTGAACTCCGGATTTTCTATCCGGGTGCACACTTGTGGGACAACCTATGTATACATCCCGTAATCCGATATAGACTGTACACTGAGGTCGACCGCCGGTGTGTTGAACCAGAATGCCTCAGTGAAATGGGTCGCTGCCCAAAAAGTTTTTAACCATAAATAGCAAGCTGTCTTTGAATGAGGAGATTGCGGTCGGATGCGAATGAAAGACACGAGTAATCAGGGTGAGTTTAATCAAACCAAAATTACAATGTATTTAAAAAATATAGAATTTCGGTTGTGCGCAGATCAGACCGAACAAGTGATACGTTTGCCTATATTATTAGTACAGTAATGTGTCTCATAAGACCGAACCGAAAGATGCTAGAACGTTGCGAATTTTCTCGTTCGTTTACGTCATCGGCAAAGAAAACATTCTTTTGACACGATGATAATTAAGCTGAGTCTTTCATTGACACCATCGTCTACAACTGTTGGGGCGTAGATCAATATGAGGTCATACGATTTATTTACTTAGCATGAATTGCTTGTGACTTCATGCAAACTCATGTGATGATTGTGGCTGTTGATGTTTTAACCGAAACAATAAAATCGGCATACAATAGTTCGGCTATCATAGTTTCATGTTCATTTGCCAAAATTAATCTGCTTACTTTTATTAGTCACTCATCATCCCGTTTGCCTAGCGCATTATTTATCCAGATTTCAATTTGAAGCGACATCGATTTTTGCTATAGTGTAAAGAAGGGTAGATTAGGGATTAGCCTGACACAATCAGCACTATTATGTATAGTTTTCAAGTTCTCCTCTCCTCACGAACAACTGATTTGTTCCAATTATCCTCTAAAGTGTTGCAAAGATCGATTAGACCGAGATGCGAATGTTCCGTCTTTCGCGTTAGGGTTTAACATTCTAATTTGCGCCGAAGAGTGCCTATCAATCTCGTGCGTATCCATCGGGTATGTGTAACTTCATTCCAAAAAAACAGTTAGTATAACTCAAAAAGTAGTAATGGAGGACATGTATATCCGAAACTTTAAACGACCTTGTTACTTCCATTCCACAAAGCAAATGTTAGACGGTGTGGATTGAAGTATGGTGCAGCACTCGTCCCGTTCTCAATGAATGTGAGAGGCGGTCTTGATTGGTCGATTGCTACATGGCCACATGATCTGACAAGCATTCTCTGCCACACGGACTGCTCGTAGCTGAAGTTCACGCAAAATAATGAGTTTTGTTGGGTTCAGTTGCCAACCTCAATACTTATTTAAGATGTCATTCGGGTCAACTTTTAACTACATAATAGGGTAATGAATATATTTAGCGGGATAATATCACGTGAATTGTTATCAGCCTAGCCGGTGGGCCATCCATCTAATCGACTGTACACATTAATTGACATCCAATAGTGTGTTTGCTTATTCCGTCGGTACTAAATGCTTAACGTTAAATTAGACCATTCCATGTAAGTGTACGTGTACTCCAGTTAGGCCATTCGGGGTTGCCAATCATATTGATTCCTGTACCCTTGAATCCCATTTAGGCCCTCATTTATGTAAATTGGATATTGTTACTAGAATGAAGTTCAGGAATTTGGCTGCTATCTGCCCGCATCATAAAAAGTTGGTTGAATTCAGTCGATCTTTCATGTGACTAGCCTTCCTATGTTTTAGGACCGATTTCCGCTTACTGTAATGAGGTGTGTTCAGCTCCTAATACTTAACACTGTAAAATAATTTCTGTGTGATTAATGGACACATTTATGGCTACTTTAAGCTGTTAAAAGATGAGAAATATTATTGGGCTTCGTCATCTTCATATATCTTTTCTCTTCGCTATTCGTTTCCTCATTCTGAAAACGTTCAATTGAGTTCACTAGCACCTTTATAGTTGCCACAGACACATCATACTACCTCATAAATTGCAACAGCTGCTACTTTGATCAGTCCACTTGTTCCTCATTTGAATACAATTCACAGTCAGTGATAAATTCGCCTTTAAGATCTATCAATTTGGACATTGAATTCGAGTTTAATATTGGGTCACAACTTATCAACAGTAGGGTAGTTTGAAGCTATGGTCGAAACTATCTCAGCGCTTGGAACACAAGCGTGCTGACGTAACAAACACGTAGTAACTGCATCGGTACACGACTCCGGGTGCAAACGGTGCCCAGTAAAAGATTGAAAGTTCAATCTATCCGTATGTTTTAACGTTTAGACCATGAGAGCAGATCGGTACGGTTGAGCTTTCGCAAACCACTTGAAGAAAATGTATACCATGACGGTTTAACGAACAATATATAAGGTGTAATCATAGCAGCGGATAAAGACTTACTATTGGAGGTAACAGACAGTTCTTACAGTGGTTAGGTATAGGGACACTCGCAGTGGTCTCTTCCCTTTGCAGATGCAGTGCTTTTGCGTAGTATGTTGGAACAGCCGTGCTACTGAACTGCCTGGCATGCCGGTATTGAGGTTGACAACTTACTAAAAATCTCAAGCGAAAACGACTGTTGGGGACAGTACAGAAGTGTGTATGGTGATTTAGACGATAATGAAGAGTGGCTTAGACAGATGAGTCTATGGGTTTCAACCCTACACATGTGATGGTTGTTTCTGAGTTTGGCGGGCAACAGGCAGCTGGATTCAAGCGCGGTTCTCCCCGTTTTTAAAGTTTAAACTAACCATGTGTCAACGTATGTTCGAGATATCTTTTGGGATACTAAAGAGATGACTTAGTATTGCAACGATACGTAGAAAAACGGGTATCTATCAAAGGTATTATGATACGTTCTGATGGTCATGGTTAGTGAATAAGTTGAACAGGGTTTGCCGACAGATGAAACAACACCACGCAAGTGTCTTCTGAGCGTAAATCACAGTAAGCGCGCGTCCGAAGTCATTAAGTGTTACAGATGTTTACTTTATCGAACCTGTCTCAGATTGGGTATATCACAGCTAGCCCAAGCCGCAAACATCAAAGTATATTTCAAATGGCACATATCTGGCAATTCACCACCTCATTCTCACACCGAGTGTCACGTGACCATTGCGAGGAGAAAATCGAAGACGGTTACCACTGTCAAGATCGAGAGAATCATATACGATATTGTCGTCATGGCAACACGTACTGGTCGAACTTCGTTGTCAGTACTCCGTGATAAAGGAGCATGCCTTCGAGGACAAATTACTATTCATGTCGATTAGCCGTAGACATTTGATTGATTCAGATACAATTTAAAAGATATTTATTGCTTAGTCCGCTTTGATTAATAGTTTGTGGGCAGTCTTTGTAAGACTGACACATTTAACATATGAATGCTCACACCGTAAGAGGGGGTTACAATGTCAGGTGAAAATCACATGACAATTTTCATTCCTAAAATTTGTTTAATATTTTTGAGTGTGTAGCGTTTGAGATGATCAAAACAGATTACCTTATTGTATGGTTAATTTCTCATCCTACGTTTTACTAGGGAGCAGCAGATCTTGGCTAACACAAACCAAACAGTACTCACAACTTCATACTTCTGTTGTTTTCTTACAGGCTTTTTAATCAGCTTTGTTGAAAAGAGACACTGTACGCGAGTTTCGCTTCTTTAGAGCTCGTCGGTAATGCTGTGGTTGCCACGACCAAGACTAGTGTGACGTAGACTTCCAGTAATAGCTCCAATGTTGTGTTGAAGGTACACCCTTGGTAGAGGTCTTAAGAATGAAATCTACACGTTTTCCACCGAAAAGGTGGCAAGATACTGTGGGCCGAATACCTATCATTGTAATGTGGCAAATCACAATGAGACTAATTTGATGGTACTGTTCTGTCAGGAAAACTGTCATCGACGTGGAAGATTTGAACCGTTATTTCAGCAGGACAGTACTTAATTTTTGCTCAACACCCACAAAGTTCTCGCTTACGAAGTTGAACCTACCTCCATTAGAAGCTCAACTGTTTGTGAAAAAACCACTCCTTTGGAGCCCAAAGATTAAGAGGTTCCGGTCGCCTTCTACCAATCGTTTTAAAGAGTGTGCAGGAATTTCACGTCAAACTCTAAGTGAGTTACGTGCTTAACACTTCACGCATCATAAAATTACTCCTAGCTGGAGGGCAGTACGCCCTGTAGAGTGAAACCGAAACTATGAGGACGCGTATAGTACGTTTTGAAACCGCGGCTAATCACTCTCTCTCTTTCTCCATTGTGTTACAGAGCTAGCGGTTTGTACCGTCTCCGAGGAAGAGGCCCCAATTGAGTACAAATTGAGTGATCGAACCGTAACGTAATGTCCCATGCCGTTTCTTACCTTTTCCTTACTTTTGTAGTGGTGTTACGTGTTCTTGAAAAAACACTTACCGACACACTCTTGTTCTCCCTCCTTACGGGTACACTACACGCCCCACACGATTATCTGATAGTAGAACTGGCTACATTTAACCAAATTTCATTCTAGTCGAAATTTCTCACTGGTAATGGTTCTCCTTCTTCTGGAAGCCTACGTGAATACGGTGGCTTCACATCTATTTGCTTATCGTTGTACATACTCAAGTTTTGACACTATCGTTTGTCTCTTTCATTTCATTCGGCTTCCGTTTAACATACTGTCCGATATTGTTTGCGTAAGTCTATTGAACCATGGTTATGCAGTTGGCAGTATTCATGGAGAGGCACTACCTCAAATCATCAAAGGCCAATATTCAGTCCTCCGTCAGCGACCTTTCACTCACTTATTTACCAATTGTAGTTAGTCTATCCAATTCTCTGGTAGAGTTCCATCAGCTCTCAGCACTGGCCTTAGAGTACGGAGGATGCGATCCTCTCCTCGTTCTGGATATGTGGCCCTCATACGCGCTGATGAACACGCTTTCTTGATTAACTGTGCAGTTAATTTGTTGTCACTTATCAAACACCCTGTTTCATTTTCTTCGACCGCCCGATTACTCAGTTTACCGGGACTGATAAACCGAACAACTTTTCGCAGCTTGACTCTTAACATCCAGATGTGTCAGTCCGTTACTTTTAAGTACGAAAGACAGTCAGCATGAAGGAATTTCTAACGACTGTCCATACCTTCATATGATTTACGAACGTCTGTCGTATCTTTTTTCTTGTGATTAACTAGCAGTTACTTTGAGTAATAATGTGGCGGAGTCACCACATGTTAATTTTGTGTTCACTAGTGTTCGGCGGTTAGATTTGCACTCATTTCACGTAGCTTAGTCGGTTAAGTTATTGACAGGTATTTGTTCCAAACTGCAAGTACCATTCAACTTTTATTTTACCCGGTTAGTTGGTGAAAGTTTCTTTCTTTTGTTGAAATAACTTGACTGTTTCAGTCAAGCGAGTAAATAGGTGGTTCTTTTCAATAGAACTTATTGTACCCATTTGCTTATGTATTTCATTCTAACCATTATCATGCTGATTCACGCCCGCAAAGTTGATTCATTTGGTTGTTTGTGATGCCACCCAATGAGAGGCTGAAAAGTCTCCTCCTAGGGATGCAGAGAACGTGAAGTTCTACGTCCAGGAACTGGCTATACACACATTTATGACGTTGCTATGGCCAGCCCACTTGGTCCGCTACTAGCCGATATTTTCGTTGCCCATCTGAAACAGAACGCAGACGCTGTTATAAGTCAGGCTCACTTCTAACGTCGTTATGTCGACAGTATCCTGAGATATACCGATGCCAGAGAGATGGAAATGAGTATGCTCGATTCAACGAACAAGCTGAATTCCAAAATTAGCTTCACCACTGAACACGAGCAGGAAGAAACCTCGGCCCTTTTGGATATTCTCGTGAAGCGCCAGAACAACGGTTGCTTACTGCGATCCGTCTACCGGAAACTGGAACTGGAAACTGGACTGGGCAGTACCTGAACTTCCACAGTTTTGTGCCGATACGGTACAAGCGCAGTCTGGTGCGAACTGTGTTCTATCGCGCAAGAAGAATCTGTTCAAGAGAAACATTGGCCAGAGAGATGTCATTGTTGAGAACCACACTCAAGGAAAATGGTTATCCATCGGCATTTACTGAGAGATTCAGCAAACAAAAGCCGGCTGCCACGAGGTGTTCAACGGCTCTCAACTTAAACGTCTACCTCCGTTTGCCATACAAAAGTGATGTCACTGCAACCCTGTTGAAAACCCATCTCACAGCGGCTATGGGACGCAGGTTCTATGCAACCCAACTGGTCATGCTGTTCACCACCACCCGAATCCCAACACCACCTTTGAAAACAGCGTTACCGCTTAACACCAATTCTTACATCATCTATGAGTTCTCCTGCGAACGCCAAGCCACTTACATAGACAGAACGTTGCGTTATCGAGTCAACGAACACATTCCAGTTTGGGTTTGCAAAACGTTCATGGATACCACACTGCCGAACTCAAGTCAGAATGTGACAAGTCACAAGGATTTTCAGGTTGAACATCACTCACATTTGATCGCAGCCTTTACATTCAGATGGAATTTGAAGCCAGTCTCTTTCGAAAAGAAGCACTGGACTCGAATTTCGCTCTCATTAAAGCCCATCACTAATGCATATCCTTCTCACGGCCGGTATCTGAACTCCAACCACACTTTCATGAGGCAACCGTGCTGACCACTGCGTCACTGACCTCACATTAGGCACGACCGAATTATCAAAGTCACAAGGAACCGGTGTCATTGATCGCCCGACACCTGTTGAATTATCGATCCAAATTGAACCTGCAGAAAGCGTTTCAGATGTCACTGAACGAAAAATCGAAAGCTTCTCCGGTTCGCGGAGGCGGTAGCGATTGGTAAATGGAAGCCACCTCTTTGCGTACAGAAAGACTTGTTCGTCAGTACCAGGAGCAGCCAGACAAAAAGCAGATGCGTGAGTGTCTGTGGACTTCTATCCATTCTTTTCTCCGGCTTTGTTGGTGCATTGTATGATGAATGGTCTGCCTGGCTTTTCATAGTTTGGCGAGATATTTGCTTTTCATCCCGATCTTCTTTAGGTTGCACTAACCTGCACTCCCATACTGCAACGCTTCTTGTATTACGCTTCAAAAATCTTTCTTCCTAGTTTAGATCTCGTCATTGCAGCCTCTCTCTGTTTAGTTTCCGAGAGATAGGGGTTTCCTTTCCGTATTAGCCAATCAAGTGGCTAACCAGCATTGGCTGTGAAAATCAGCATCAATTAGTTCACCTTTGGTCGGATATCAGGTGGCATGGGATGGAAGCCCAGGAGAGACGAGGGGACTGTTTTGTCTGATTGGGCAGTCAAGGATAAGACCTCTCCCACATGCATCGAGAACCTTAATCTTCCAAGTGGAATATGGTGCACTCCCTCCTGGAAAAGACATTTAATAGCCTATGATTTCGTCCTCCTGCATAAACAGCACGTATTTTAGACAACTGGAAAACTTGTTGGGAGCCACCAAAAAGGACGTTTGCAAATATGACATACACTGGATCCTCGGTTGAAGAGGGTTTTTTGTACCTACTTAGTCAAACATGGTGAATATGCACTGCGCTTCAGAAAAATGATCGTCATTGAGGAGACAAACACCTGCGGCAACATCACAACCCGAACTACGGAAGATTGAGTCTTTATCCGTTCAGCATTACTATGGGCTGTCAGGGTCATTTTCGGTTTCGTTTTCGTTCCGGGAATTAAGGTGTTCATGCACGTTTTCGGTGGTGCATTTTACCCAGTAGACAGCTTCTTGGTAAAACCCTCCAAGTTACTCACATTGGAATTATGACTGAACAAAGGTCCTAATTATTTTATCGAGTGTTCTAGCAGTAAGTGTGAAGGTTTTCGTCGTGTTGCCAACGTGGCCTATTGTAACCTACAACACTGACGAGCTACAGGACGCACAGCACAAAAATTGTCGTCTAAAAAATGTAATTCCTCGTTCTAGTTAACGCCGTTGATAAAAGGGTAGGTAGCCCACTCTTTGACTGTTGGTTGCACAGTCAAACGTTTGCTCCCGTGCGTTCCTGGAAAGACTTTCCAGTAGAATGGTTAAACCCGGCAAAGATATCCTCTGTCTTCCCTTCTCCAAACAGGCACACGACTACCACACCTGCAGATGTGAAGCTTCAAATAACCCTTTCACATTACCCGAGTCTAGCAAGTAATTTCTCCATGATCACCATTGACGGACCTTGTTCAAACTTAGTCCTCTCGGTTACTCGGTTACTTAAGAAGGTGTCTTTCGCACCGTACAAATTCGCTAACCAATAATATGCTACTGGTGCGTATCGTACATAACGCCAAGAACTAATATGTAACAACTGTTTTGTTCATCCACCTTATCTTTTAAAGTTTAGCAATTTGCTTGATGTGTGTTTCAAGCGTGCTCAATCAAACTTCACAATATATTCCAGTTAGTCCAACTAGCAAGTCGACTTTCTGCAGCCACTCAGTGCTGATTATGGAGCACAATATGACTGTCTCAGTGAAAGTATTTTTGTATAATTCTAAAAAGGTTTTTGGCTATAGGTCCTTCAGTCAGCTGAATGCGCACGTGCGTGCTGTGTTGAATTTTCCTCTCTAGATTTGGCATTCTTGCTTTCCGTTACTGGGTTTCGAACGTTTCCTCTTCACTTCACAACCATTGGTTAGTGAGCGTGGTCGACCTTCAGTCGACCATGTCAATATGCACTGTGACCAATCAAAAGAAAGGTCATGCGGCCTGAATGCATTTTTTGTGTAGGTCACAGTCTCGAATTTATCTGATGTGGACAGCGCAGTTAAGTGTCAGAAACGAAGTTGATAAAGGCTAGACAGTATTGCCGAAATCGACGCAACCTTAAACGGACATCCTAAATCCAGAATACAAACACTTCTTGTTATTGACAAAATGAGCGGGAAACTACCTTGCCCCGACACAATGAATGTACTTTCAACAGCTGATCGTCATCATGGTTGGCATACCGGTAAGCACAACGCGCCTACTGTATATTGATGAGGCGAAAAGTTCTAAGATAACTTCTGCAGTTGTTTCTGATGGAAAAGTTATGTGAAATAAATCGTCATGCCGACTTATTAAGAGTTGAACCTATCACGGCTGCATATTTTAGCAGATAGGTTGATGTGTTCCTGCAGGAGAAATAATCATCAAAGACTTTTTGTTTTTGTTGTTGTGTTATAGAAAACTATGGAAGTTATAAAGTTGTCGGCAGATTGAGGAAGGTGGGAAAATAAAATTAGGTGACATCGGCATGTAGCGTGTCAGTACACTGGGGCAGTAGGCTGATACAATTGATGAACAGACACACAGATATCAAAAACACGCACACATGCAAAGAGAAGAAAAATCCAGCATATAGAGGCAAACATACATAGTTAGTTGCCTGAGAGAGTGTGTTAAGGGTGTGTCCAGGAAAAAAGTAGAGCCGGTTGACCCTGGCTTATGTGCCGATCGAGTACGGGTCTACACAGCAACCGAGTAGGATGTGAACGTTGTGCCCACATATTGGCTTGTTAGTTAGGTACTCAGGTGTGAGACAATGGTCCATTAGTCGCTTATTCCTGGTTATTGGGTGGTCTGCTATGGAGCTGTCAGGTATGTACATAGAATTAAATCTCCTCTCAGATGTCTGGAACTGGGTAACTTGTGTAAATCTCAAACACCATTATTCTCTTACCGGCCCATTTCTGGTTGCTTCCAATATAAAGGGTAGGCCTGTATGTTTGTTTCTACGTGAGGGTACACAGCTAAGTCAGACATGGTAGCAAATGTTGTAAGGTTCTCCGAAAATTCTTAGTTCACTCTTCTTTACTTGCCTACCTGTAAACGTTATAAATACATCTCAGTCGTCTGTCGCTAGTATCCTTGAGTTTTTTTAATTCGGGGGTCTTCGGCTTGCAGTCATCGCGATAATAATCTGAACAGTTTTGAAGATGGGAGTGATTTTCCATCTAACCACTTTGAACAATAATTAGTTATTTATGGACCACTAAATAACTGAACTCGAGTCGACCCGAAGTATCCCTGCAGCCACTTTACCATGCATAGCTCGCAATATGTTCGTCATCAGTGCAGAGCAATACTTGATAAATCAAGTAAAAATGAAGTGAGCAGTCAAGAGTCCAAGGTGTGCCCGCAAGGAACGTGCACCCCGCCGAAAAACTCTCCGACTAGTGAACTTTGAAATTTTCGTTGAACATATTTTGGGTTGGCTTACACTAAGAATTTGCAACTCTATCACAAAGCTATGATGGTAAAATTTTTGAAGCAGGGGAAAAATGACCCTGTGGAAAGCTTAGGAGAAATGTAGATGGACTTTACCATTTGTAAGTCAGCACTCTAGGTCCAAAATTTGCTTTCAACCAGTAACTTTGCGTGTCCCTGGTGAAGCCCATGATAGGCTGTATTGAAGAACTCTAGTTCAACCACTGTTGCATTGAACCTAACAGTCAGCAGTTCCCTATTACTTTGAAGACCCATGAAAGCAAAGATGTCATTCAATGATTTGCTAGTTATCCTATCACTCATGTTTTACAGTGCTATAATTTAGAAGGTCATAACTCGTGAGAATTTCTTTTGCCATTTTAACTCAAATTTCCTAAGATTAGTGAAGATGCTGTGAACGCCGGCAGAAAATTTGAAGAAATTTGGCTCACCTCAGGATCCTAGTTGATTTTTACTCTTCTGAAGTACGATAGCACATAGTGGCATGTTGGGTGACAGCAGCCAGCCATTACGGAATTTACTATATATTCCTTATACTTTCTGCAAAACACCTCTTTATAATTTTGGTGATAAAACTTCTGTGTAAAACGAAGTATTTATATGTCTAAACGTTCAGTGGTATTCATTTGCGAGTATCACCCATCTTTGAATAGATACAGAAGGTCCGTTAAGTTCAATCAATGATCACCCGATTAGGACTCCTAGGATAAGTTGAAATGTAAAGTCTATAGCATAGCACTTAACACGGTTGCCTGGTGCTAATACTGACCGGAGTTCAACCTTCAGTTATCAGCAGGGTTATACAGTACAAACACTACTTGATAACGGTGCGAATCAAGTACGGTGCTTTTTACTACAGGTGTTTACTAAAAGCTACGAGTAGCTGTGAGTCACGCACAGCTGTAGTCAACCAACTCCACAACTACTCGCCAGAAGTAGTTAATAGTGCCTTCAGATTAAAGTGATTTAGCTCATGACGTCTATACGCTTTACGATTTTACAGTAGTGCGTAATTCTTATTAGCTTATTTCGTTTACCTTACTGTTCAACTTCTGACTTATCCCTATCAGTAATGGAAAGTGATTAGTCTAGAATCAATGCGTTAAAATTGATTGATTGTTTTGTTCTCACACTATGCGCTTATGACTAGTGCTCAGAGTGAGTTGTGCTCTACACACATCGGTCGAGTATCGTGCCACTTACCAGCAATCAAACGTAGTCAACAAGTTCAACGGTATACGTGAATTCAATTTTATGAAATGTCTTAGTCATGGAATCATCAGTTGAAATGGGCAGGACAGTTATTGTCTGGCTATTGCTCACAAACAAATCTGGCCGAGCATTTAGGCATGCGAATTTCGGCGGTGCCCAGTTTGAGATTTTTAACAAATTAGTTAATAAAGTCGGTTCACGAGGACGTGGACAGCAGTCCGAATCCTGATCTTGACGCGCATTTACGTCATTGACAGTCTCTGAAGAGGACGCAAGAGACTGGCTGGAAAGTCCATCCGAACGCCAAAGCTGCTGTCATCTGCGAGCGTTCTTCAGCTTACATTAACTAAATTCTCATTGATCATCAGTGAATAAATTGCACTTGTACTGAATTATTTTGTCCTAAAGCGTGAAAAATGAAGCAGATTTTGAATAGGTTGTTCAAAGTTATCGGGGTTGTCTGATTAGGTACACTCAGTAAATGTGGTTGTTTTATGGCACATACGCGTTTAAGTGATGGTTTTTCATAGTGTCTGAATAGTTCCCTAAGGTTTCAGTGACTTGTTTGGAAACATTTGGCCGTATATGTCCAAATACGTGTAACAATTTTACATAATTTCATAAGATAACGTGAGCTGAACATCACCCACGTTTGACTGCATCTTCTTGTCCAAATAAAATTTAATACCAACCTATTTCGAACATAAGTCATAAGGAGCATTTGTGCAATACACCCTACAAGCACCTCATTGCATCTCGTCAGGCAGGTTACAGTTTTGTGTTGCTATATATAGTTTCCTGGGGTGACCACTGTGGAGACCGACCAAATGTGGTTTCTAACAGGATGGATCCGTCCCGGGGGAACAACCCAACTCATGTATCAACAGCACACGAAAAACCGTTGGGTATCACTTTATAACTTACAAAGGGTTTCTTAGGACTAACTACACAACACATGTCTCTCACTGTAGGCCATACTATCGGTGTTGCGTTAAGTACAGTGTCTCAGAAATTTTAAAGCTGTTGTTAGTGTTAGAGAAACTGCTTATTTGCTTACTACAACACCCACATCAAGGTAGCGTGCTCATTAGTGCAAACACTTAATTCTTTACCGCACTTCTTTTTAGAACTTACTCACTATATGTATCTTATTTTCCGCGCGAGACCTCTGGTTAATTAGCTTTCCCTGAGCTGCAGCATCGCTGCTTTAGGGGGTTGGAAGTTCGTTTCCCTCGTTCAATTATTCAACATCTGTATCACTCCAACACTAAACTGGCAGACAACGTGGTTTGAGATGCTTGGTCCGCTGTGTTCTTTCCCCAGAATTAGACGTTCTGTCTGAGGGACGGAACTATTTCCATTGACCACTTACTCGCATGAGAATCGTTCCATGTGTCAACTTCGGTATGATCTACGTATACTGGGCATGTGAAAGACGGGATGTCTCCGTCTGAAAGTTATGGGTGAGTGCCAATGAGTGTAATCGAAATCTTGCATGACTGAATTCGTATAGACGCTGTGTCTGTCTTGTCCGTAATGAGTCAAACAAGAAGTAAGGGCTGTAGTGGATAGACCAATTGAGATTGAATCCTTAAGCATCCACACGTATCGAATACGACTGAAGAAGACGAAACCAGGGATTTCATCTATCCTTGTAATCTGTAGCTTAACAGGTTGGCAGATTTATTCACGCGTGGGGCCAAAAGTTACTTGTATAAAGTCTGTTAGGATCCACGGTTCTACACAGTCCATCGGGAAGCTTCTTGTTTCAAGCAGAACAAGGCGAACTGATGAAGTTTTGCTTAAGTGAAACTGGTTCTGTGCATAAAAATTACATTATTCGACAAAAGTGCACAGCTTACAACCAAATGGAGCCTGTGCAAAGAAATCACCTATCAGTAAGCGGTAACTTACAAAGCAGTAGTACGGACGAATAAATCGAGAGGTGCAAAAAACAAGCAAATCGAAGTTCATCGTGTCATCAAGCAAGACTTCGTAGGGGAAATGCAGTTAACACTGGGTACGTTCAGGCCCCTGGAAGTGTGAGCTTGTCCTGGTGGACAGTGTACTGACGTCCCGTCTGATGATTGGGGGTTCGAGTCCAAGGACCGCCGCTTTGTCACCACATTATTCGTTAACCTTTTAACAGTTGAATAATTCTTCCTCAGTGATTCTGAATAGCATCAGCAGCTAGTATCATCGGATTGGTAAACTTGAGGTGCCTGCGACACAAGAAGTTGAGAAGCCTAGCCAAAGCTGAATTTCGGGAGCTAAATCTGTGACGGCTGCCGCCGTAGGATGATTTAAGCTAAAATGGTGGGCGATCCTTAGGTGGTCCCTCTAGGGTATGAATTCACAGGAGAGTATCACGACCTTGGAGGGCAACGATCTCTTAAAGGCAGTAATCCTACCTGGAAGGAATGACTATACATAACAGAGTTCCCTCAGGCAAAACTGTCAAAAACACTGGTGCCCACCAGGTACCAACATAATCTGACTTCTTGGAGCAAGCATTTCTATGCATTGAGGTCAACGGTTGCATCATTTGTGGGTTAGCAAAGCGTTCCTGAAAGTCTTAACATCCAAACTACGCCTTGCTTTGGAGAACCAGCGTTGACATCTCGACCTAAAATCAACTTGGTGAAGACTGTTCAATGAAATTACGCAAGGTTATAACTGAAGTCTTCTCGGGTTCACGGAGGTTGTAGCTAATACGTATTGAATTACCTCTTCCGTACGAAAAATGACTCGTTCAGTGATACATGATAATCTTATAGACTAAACTGGATTAACATGTGTTAAGCTCTTCTATCATCCTACTTCACAATGCTAAGTGGAATCTCCATCCTTGCACTCTACTGACGTGCTATCTGGTAGTACACTAATTGCCTCTACAACACAACACTGTAGAACTTGAAGGAGGCTTGGGATATTACAACTGATTGTGAATGTCGAATGACCACTGAGTTCTCGATATCCTAAGTAAGCGTACTCTGGTTAATTAAAACGAACCGTTTGGTTGTTTTCTACATCAACTAGTTTTTTTTTACTAACATGTTCATCACCTTCGATGTAAATAAAAATGTTCAACCACAGTTTTTCGATAGAAAAGAAAGTAAGCTTTCGTAGTCGTGGACTAACCAGTACATGATATCCCAACTATACGAGTTGTCGATGACGTCGAAAAAGCCGCTTGGTTGTTTTAGGGCCCACTGTTTTCTAGTTGTCATAGTGTACCTAGTTAACCAAAAATCACTTACTTCAGTGGAGTTAAGCAACTCGACTCTGGGGGGGGGTATGTCGTGTGACCCGTAAAGTAAATCAGAATCGTTCGTACGTGATCAATGTGAGTAAATTAAACATTATTAAAAGACAACCAACTCATGACAAAGATGGTCTGGCCGACGATTTGAGGTATCCAACCGTTCGATTATCATTGAAAGTTCTAGTGGCCGATCAAAAGGCTCCGCTTTAAATTCACGGAGAACGGTGAAAGAGCCATATCCTGATGATAGACCCCTCGTTACTCATTTTCAGAAAATAGCAGACCAAAATCGCGGTAATATCCGCCGTTTCAAATTCACTCTGGAAAAGGAGCAGTGTAAATGAACATGCTGTCAGCTTTTTTGACCGGATCGCTTTCAACTATTATGCTCAAATGATGAAATAGTAGCCTGGATCTACACTACCTCTTTTTACTTCACATAGTTGTCTGTAGATGTTTATGGGTACCGCTGAAACTCGCTCAGCTACATCAAGCCGAACAAAATGTGTCGACAGCCACAGGTACGACTGTTTGATTCTGACGGTTGTTGTAAACAAGTTGCTGTCCTAATGTGCTCCGTTTTGATCAACCCGCTCTCTGTGCGACACCAGACGCAAAGCCAGAACCAGTCAACACACGGAGTGTGCATGCTTACTATCACGTGGAAACCAATCTATCTCCTCACTTACAACCGCAAACTAAGGTGTGGAATGTGTGAATCGTAGACCGAAACACTGGCTGGTCTCGTGTGCCGATGCGAGCTGGTCAGCAACCTTCGTCTAATCAGAGAATGGTGAAAGTTACATGAGTATATAAGGTCAGCAATTACCATAAATCAGCGTCACTTAGACCCAGTGTAAGTCTAAGTGATGTGACACTACCGCGCCGAAGCTGGTGACAATTCGTGTTTGTGAATGTGGACAGTCAAAAATAGACAGGGTCGAGTTTTTCGTTTTCTTACTGTCTGCTGGCCTCAGTTACTTGATACGGTTGTCTCGTTGGCCATTAGCCTGTTGGTTTAGACATGTTTGTTGGTTTAGAGTGGGTTAAGACACCCTTTTAAAAAGAGGGTATAAAACTGGAGACGAAACAGGTGCAGACAGTTATGTGCCAATAAAATCAGTCTATCCTGATACAATTATCAACGCGTCATTAACTCTTACTTCGAAGCAGAAATTGTGATGCTTGCTGACTATCGAACCATATACGATCAAAAGGGCTCATTACGGATCAGCTCAGTTTGGCGTCTACTGAGAAGTTAGTGTGGTGAGTAAAGTTTGAAAATTCTTGCACTAAGATAAATGACCTTTTAGTAAATGGTGACTTAAAACGTCACTTAAGCACAACCTAATTGGCGGATATTTTTTTGAAACTTGACCTAACTGCTTACTGAACTTGTCTTCACTCGGGCTAACAACAGTCTGTACCGTACGGTTTACACTTTTACATCCCGCCTGAAGAGACTGGTTCTGTTGAAACTGGCACATTGTAAACAACTGTCTAGCTCACAACCTGGCTAAAAGCCAAAATGGTGGATTTGGGACATCAGGTCTGAACAATTTCGTGTAACAGCGTGTCCGTGTTATCCGATTGTTAAGAGTGAACTGCAATTTGGTAATAATGCAGTCAACATTGTGATACAACTTATTTTGAACGATTACTTGAAGTTAGAGTGAAAGATTGGATAACCTTATCAACGTATGTTAGGATATAAACAAGAAATCGCAGATGGTGCATTAATGGATGTTCACCGATAAAGCAAAAGTTAATTTTCAAGTTGACCATCACTCATATTTGATCGCAGCCTTCGCATTCAGATAGACTTTGCAGCCAGCATCTTTCGAAAAGAAGCACTAGACTCGAGTTTCGCTCTCATTAGAGCTCGTCAGTAGTGCATATCCTTGCCACGGCCGGGATTTGAACTCCGGACATTCCAATCATGAGGCAACCGTGTTAACCACTGCGCCATTGACCTCACATTAGGCACGACCGAATCAACAAATCTGAACGCTCAACCACTCTCGCTTGTGAGCAATGATCAAAAGTTAATTCTCTGAAGTTTATTGCAACTCAAGTTTTGCCGAATTTCGAAAATCCAAAATTTCACAAGGCCGGAGTGGAACTCCGGCTCGTTTTATCCACTTCCAACTCGCCACAACACAAAATAGTTAAATGGTTTAAGAAACTTATGGAGGGTATTCGGGATAAAATTGCTCAATCCTATGTTAACGCTAGGTTCGGAAATGTCGGATTGCTGACAACGGTGAAAATTCAGGTCAAATAGTTTTGCTCATTTGACGCATAACCGCTATTCACAAACGTCTCCTGGACGAGTACACTAGGATTGTGCTATCAAGTAGGACAGAATATCAAACGACATTTGATATTCAGTAGAGCGAATTTTAAATACTAATATTATTGTGCAATATAGATGCCAGCTTCAACCTTCAAGACTCAGTTTATTGACAAGTAATCTGCACTTCCTTGATTTGAGCCAAAGGTGGAGCAATCGACTCAATTCGTTGAAGTATTTACCTTAAGTGTTTAAACACTGTGCCACGGTCTTGTGAAGAAAGTTTGGTGCTGATGTTGTCTGATAAAGTCGGACACATTTATACCGAGGATATTGCTGCAGAAAAGTTGGTTTCTTCATGATATACGCTACTGTAATTTAACCAGAACAAGCTGCTCAAATGCCCATACACCCTCGTTTTTCTTACAAAACTGATGGTGTGTGTCGGTTAATGGATAGTTGTTTGATTGGTTCAGCCCGTAAAACTTACAGTGCTGCTTTCTTTCAGTCACCTTGTCTAAAGGTATTGGATTCCAATGCCCTATGTGCAAAAAACGGCGTCCGAGTCCAATATTATTTACGAATGTTGATGGTACGGTATATCATACATAGACAGGACTGCGCGCCAGGTGCGAATGGATGATACGAAATACACTCCGAAGTTGGTCAGACCACAGGCCATATATAATCATGAATGCGTCTATAAATGAAGCTATGTTACATTCTAGGAACACAATACCACCAACCACATTTCGTGTTCTGTCTTCAACACCACACAGCCGGACACTACTGCTAAGGCTGAAAGATTAAACCAGTGTTATGTGTTCAGAAACCAGTGTCTGAGGGTTGTCGCTACCATGGTGACGACACTGCCTGTGATGTCAGGCAATCTGGTTTCCTTCTAAGTTGATATATAAAGAGTCTGTTGCATAGACTCGTAAATATGAAACAAACTTCTTTCAGACAAAACTTGCCTAATATCAATTTATTGTTTTCACTTATTCAAACGAAAGTAACGGTTGTGTTGCTGTGCAAATTGAATGGAAATTGACAAATTAAAAAGTAACTTATAGATGCTTCGTTTACAGAAATGTTAGACGGAGACCAAAACGTTCGTCAGCTGTAGAACAATTACTAAGTCGAGACTACTCGGCTGATGCGCCCAAGTTGGACACTGAATGAGGGCCATATTTGTTTACTCTAAAACAGTGATTTCCATTCTTTTCATATTGTCCTCTTCTAGTCTTCATAAGTGTACCGTTGCATTCTCCCCTCATATCTCAGCCTTTAGGAGACAATTACTGTCTGCTAATTCCGATGCATAACCCAGCTAGTGAAACTTCACAGATAGGTCGAAAGCTCCGATCTCCTTTAGGTTGAACACAGGACGTCGTCGATCAGCCGTATCAACACGATCTTTTCAAAGGCCAGTCTGGAGTAGGCTGTGAAAACAATGAGCAGAATGTGCCGATTTAATGAGGCTGAAAAGTATTGATGCAAGCGCGCCGCTGGAGGTCATTAGCAGCCACGTCAACTAAGGTTTTCGAGTACGATAAGATCTTCCAGTTGTCAGAGGCACCTCATCGGGAACTGAAGACATTAATAAGTATTGTCCATCTCGAGGTTTTCTCCGACAGTTGGCGATCTGTGATCCGACTATATTACAAAGTAACAATATTTCAGGATGTTCATATCTATGATCCATCGGTAAGATCAGTGCGTATCATTTCAGGGGTAGCCTGTGAAAACTGACCAAAAAAACTAAAACCAGAATGTGAATAAGTTGATCACCACTATTACTGTAAGTTATTTCTGGATGAGTATCCTCCGCTAAGCCGAAATATAACTACAGCCCATTTAGAATTCCAGATATGAACTGTGTTCATATTTCCTTTCTGTTGCTGATGCCCCGTTTATTGAATGGTCTTGTTGGTGTACAACAGGCATTGGCATAAAGGTTGCTCACCCGATTATCATTCGTGTCGCATTTTGCTCTGACTAATGAAGTATGAGCAGTTGTGACCTGGAAAACGTGAAGAGACGCAGTTTTTATGCAAATCTGTCAACCTCGAATGGTGTTGGAAACTCTCAGCGGTTGAACCAACATAAAAAAATTCCTACAGTTTTGGTTAGCATGACTTGCACTCAACGGAGTTGTGTGTCCGATTGCTTCAACCCGAACTCAATCAGCACACGTATCTCATTTCTGCAAGCGCACCTGAACCAGTGTCACGTTACCAAGTAGGCATTACGACAGGACAGTCAGCGGAATATTTATGCTTGAATTGGCCATCCAGATTTCACCTGCGTCAGTACTTAGTTTTCGGGTTACATATCAACAACCGGTGGCAAAGTTTTTGTTCGCGTTCGAATGCCCTTAGTACAGTGTTAAAATTTCATCACGGGAAGTTGAATTGAAGGGAGTGCGCATAGTACTTGAAGATGATCGAATCAATGATCACATGTACATTTCCACACTCCAAGGCAATGACAACTTGCTTCGTGTATATACTGCTGTCTGTTTTAATGGATTGAGTAAACCAGTGTTTCTTTATCACATACTTGTTGATGTGATTTATGAGCAAATACCTCAAGAACATTAAACAATAATGCTGTTACTCCAGAATGATCGGACATTGCAACAGAACAGTGTTTTTACTGACCGATCTACGATGACCGGTATACGATGAGAACACTGTCCCTTTTTCAAAACGAACTTTTACCGTCTGTGTTTATTTTTGTCTGGCTGTGTATATGGCGCTCGGAATACAATGTAAAAGAAAAGATGACGGCAAAATATACGGCGGCTTCACGTAAAACACAATCAATAAAAAAGAGCGGTATTCATCAAAGACCAATCGGGCGACCGATGGCGTACGGCAAGTCCACGTACACAGAAACGCAGCTAATCGAGACGGATAGTTGTGCTGTTTTTCACGTTAATTCTTATCTGCCTAACTGACACTAACCAATCATGAACATTTGTTTTTCCCAGAGTGTTCACTGTGCCTGTGTGGTCTACAAGATTTGAGTACTGCATACCAGATATGTCCTTTTGTTTTTCCATAGTATGGTCCAGACTACGTTTATATTGTTTAAGTGTTACTCATTGTATAGATGGTCACATGTGCCTTCTGTGACATTATTGAACTACACCTTCGTTTCGTTTCCTGTCGTTTCAGATGTGAGTTTGTGTAACATGACTAAGTCTGGAAGTATATACTAGTGTACCTCAAGAGCTTTGTCATGGGCCAGTTATTGCATTGAATGAAGTGAGTGTAGCTGGCGTGTTGCAGACCCTCGATAAGTCGTGGTCTTACTGGTTGGTGTGGGCTGATCAAATAGCAGCTTTTGTGTTCATATTTGGTTACGAAAGCTGCGGCCACGTATGAGTGATGTTCACTCTGTAATTTGGTGTTCCATCACTTGCATCTTTAACAAAGGAACACATCGCAAACTGTTGGAATTTCCTATACTGTCTCCAGTGTCGGATACAAACCATTCGAAAGTTCGAGATATGCAGGCAGCCATGATATTAGGAAGCGTCACCACTGGGTGAGAACGTTATGAGACTAATGTCCGATACAGTGCCTGAATTGACGGTTTATGCACGAGAAGGGCTAGACAATGAAAAGTGGTTAACACTACTGTATGTACGGTGATCAACTTGGTGTTCCGATTGTGCAATAGCAACATTTGTTTGTGCGTTATAAAATTGAGAAAGTTATTTCTAAGTGTATGGGCTCTGCTATCATTATCTAGTGCGCATGCACCGACAACTTGGGCATATGCAAAACATTCTTCTTGTAAGCGCCGGTCTCCTCGTAGCCGCGAGCGAACTGACTGACCACAGGAGAAACAGCACTTCATTGGAATAAGACAATAAACAAGTTGGGTAAGAACGTTGGAGTTGACAACCATGATTCGGCTGTAGGACGTATGTGGGACAAAGCACATTACAATTTTCGGATTGTTTCATTTGTGATGTGATTGCTTTTAAAAGACGGATTCAAAATATCTGTATCTTCCCTCGCTATGGAGATCCCCAGACAGACTTAGAAATGGAGTGCATTGGGCAGATCAGAGAATAGTTTACTTGCGTTAGTTTGTTGAAACGCGGACTAAATTTTGACTTCGTTATTTGATGTTTTGGTGTCATGGAGACCAGTCAAGTTTTTCTACATTTACCTGAAAATATTACAGCTGGTGAGCTCCGAGTAGTTAGCATTTCCTGAAAAGTTGTACTAATAAGTATTGCAGCACAAAATTTTCAAGTCCGTGTTAACACTCTCACAAAAGTGTTAGCGTATTTCACATGATAAACAGTTTCCTGAGTCCATCTGTCTTTGTCCGAGCGGAACCGAACATTTACTGTGTATTGGAGCTTTATATATAACAGGTATTTGGAGGTTTGGATAGAACTGCATTGACGATAGATCATGAGTTAAAATTTGTTAATTGTTTGTGGCTTGGTAGGACTGCCATAAAAGCAGCATTGCGGCCTTCTGTGGCGGTAAAGATTAACGTAGATTTAGAACATACATAGGTGGTATTCATATTTTTTTATTAATTCCTGTGCTTTTTCTAGAATGGACTCGTTGCTCGTGATAAGAGAAACTTGGACAGAAAAATGATTTGGCATCGTCACACTGTTAGATAACATTAGTGGATGAACTGAGAATAATTATATCATCGAGGTAACACGTCCTGTAAACAAGAGAGTGAACAATAAAACCACTATTTTCTGACATACTTAAGGATTTATATCAAATTACAGTAAAATCACTTTTATGAACAAAACCACAAATGACGATTATCGGCTTAAACACATCATTGCATCCAACGTGTCTGAATATCATCCATCGATCTGGCAACTATCACACATTAAGCCAAGTGAATCATTGTCGTAACACACTTCTCGTCAACCATTCACGAATATTCACAGGTGAGTTTCGATGCGGAAAAGTTGAGTGATTTGTCTAGTTTTGCAAATAGGCATGCTTCGCCAGTTGAATCGCTTAGAGTTGCTCATTGTGACACTCAATGTAGTGAGCCGAATCGTTCGTGGACGGTTGACTGTATTGAAAACGTTCACTTCGTCACCAGAATCGACCTTAATGTACAACGCGATATCACCTTGCGGTCACTGGGACACTTTAAAACAATTGAATCGTACGATAATGACTAGTGAACTGCCATCGAAAATGAAACTAAAGCAAGACACTTTTGGAGCTGTTTTGGCAGCAGTAAACGCATCCATTCGCTCCCGAGCTAGCACAAGCAACCTAACCCTAGTTTGTTCTGCACACATATCAACGTCAACCAGAAAACGCGATCCACAGCGTTTTGGTACTCAGGCTGCAAGTCAACTGAGTCAGTAAAATCACAGTTGAATTCCATTGGTCTGGAAAGGAGAATTTCTCCCCACGCTGTTTCGAGGTTGATATTGCACTTACAATTCTGTTAGTTGAAAATGCTTTGATGTCAACATTGTCTTCCATCGTTGCTATTTGTGGTGGTAGTGGTGGTGATGTGGAACACTTCTACCGCTGAATAGGCACATACTGATCAGGTATGTTGATCCACAAGCACTGTGGTGTCGTTAATTCAGGATCACTGTGCGCGTGTAGTAAAGTTTGGGTAGTTCATATGGACTGAATGTTTTACACAATGCTGATTACTTGCATAGATCACTCACCAAACAATACAAAGTTATACTCAGAATGCACGTCTATCGAAACGCTTTTACTGAACTTTGAATAGTACAGTTTTATCACACGCTATGTAGAGACAGGTTTTTCTTATAGTTGAGCAACCTCAGTGTAATTTGGACCGTCAGTCTGAAGCATTTTTTCCGACCATCCATGATCCTTTATTATGATCAGGCTGACGACGTATAGCTACCCACCGTGATAAATTTATCGTTTGCTTTCACATTCAATGCATTTAGCAACTGTTGTATAAGGAGGCCGAGGTGTTGTCTGATTAATATGAAGCGAGACTAAATCTTGGCAGTTAACTTTAACGACATGTAGGCGGGCATTCTGTTGGCTGAAATCAGATTTCTAGATTCTGTTAAAACTTGCGATTGCCCTTATTTGTACAGAAGCACTAGGTCTGTGTGCGTTTATTTTTCAGGCAGTCAGCAACACATATCCTAGCTGCATCATGAAGGTTGTCTGTGTTGGTAGGTGCAGCGCAGTGGCCACCGAGCGACTGTCCTCATGCTGACCATGATTGACTTACCGCTTTTGAAGGTTAGTCTTTTGTCACCTATGGATAGTTGTTCCAAGTTCGTTTTGTAGATTTTCACAAAAGTTTAACATCCCGGGGTTTTTGACCAAAAATGATGTATATTTAGGGCATATCTTCTTTTACACTGTACCTGTTCAAGTGTAATTACTATTCATCATTATCGTAGAGTGTGATACACCAATGTTTCTTACTCGTGCTTATCAGTCATAAAACCATAAAGAAAAAATTAAGCCCTGTCCAGGGAGAAAAACGGAAGGAGGGGGGAGTGACCTGAAACACTCAACGTCGTGGTGCCTGCACTTTGCAAATAAACAATCGAGCTACAAACGGAAGCAAGACGTCGTCAGCAAGACAGTTTTCATACAGATTTCACTGTTCCTTGTCGTTATGTGCACTCACTTCACAGACAACCCTCCAGACAACGGCAACATTCACGCCACTGGGTATGATTACCCGGCGTCTCGCCTAACCTCTTCAGCCACCGACTATCTGAGTTGTGAGAGCTCCAACCCAGAAGGCGGACCCGATCAGCGGTGGCCAATTCTTGGTGAACGACTTTTCTTCCTAAGCTGGGTCATTATCCGTCCACCTCGCGCCTAACACCACTCGGCCGCACCATTGACAAAGGTTGCCCCTTTGGGCAAACTGCCGGCTGGCCTCCTTAATGTGCGGCTTAGTCACCTAGGTCTGCATATATGAAGACTGAAAAAAGAACTCACTTGAAAGTCACAACCACATACCCGCTTCCTAACCTTCTGGTTGCTTACTGGTTGGTGCCACCCGATACGAACGATCGAATGCGGACATGGGTAATCAAATATCTGAAGACAGTTCACGCATTCTACCATGGGCTCTCAAGTTTCGTAGCCGTAAACAAATACAGCCCTAACGATCACCCTGTATGGGCGACCCTCCGAAAGGTGTGTTTGTGTTGTCAGAGGTGTTCTATGTTAACGGATACCGTCGTGGTCTCAGATATACGCGCTTCTATCTCGTTTTTTACACCACTACCGCCGTCGCTGATGCAGCTTCCCAAGTCAGCAACCTCCATAATTTCACTATCCAACAGCAACTCTACGTAACCACGAGTCTTTCCAAATCGCTGCACTCTGAGGTTGCAAGGCGCATTCCAAACTGTCTAGAAGATCACAAAACAGCTTCTAGCACTGTTTATGTTGCTCGGAAAGTGTCAAACAATAACACGTTGTCGTCAGCTCAATCAAGATCAATCAGTCGCCTACCAGGTGGGAGGTCCACGCCGCCATCTTGTCGGTGCCACAGACAGTCTTCCATCAATTTGTCTATGACGGAATTAAACAAAAACGGTGAAAGGAGACAGCCTTGACGTACGCTGTCCTGATGGTAAAACCGTCAAACACTTCACCGTATACACTAACCTTAAGTGAAGTATCGGATTAAAGCGCCGAAATTATGTGCATATACTTGTTTGGCACACCCCTTCGTTTAAGTAACTCTGAATGCGCAGATCGAACGGCAGTAGTTGACCGGCAGAACGTATGACGGTGCGGCCGAATTTGGTTAACAGTAAAAATTTGATCAACACATCCTTGTTCAAGAAGTACTCTGCCTGTTCTGTAATACCCGCCTCCCGTAATACAGTGTGACTACCAAGTGTAATGGATACAAGAACCCTGGCAAAGTCTGGATTAAACTAATTTCCTTATGGTCTTCGCAAGAGCCGGAAACTCCTTTCCCGCGCACGAGGCTTATTATCGAATGACCTCAGCAGAGAAGGATGCTTTTTGTTGTTCACACAATCGGGAACAATCGAGCCAAGTCCTCTGCTAATGCCACCTCCCTTCTTTAGAAAGTGCCGCCAAGAGATCATCAGGGCCAGCAGGCCTATTGCATTTGAGAACTAAAATGCAACTGCGGAACTCACTACGTGGTTTTAAAGGTACCGACTAGGGTACCGCGTTGCAAAATTGTGGTGGTAACGCACTAGAGGCGGAAGGTCAGGTAAATTGACACTCAGAGTGTTTTCATGAGCGATCCAACCTTCTTCAGTTATTAAGGATAGGTTTGCTGCTTGCTTCGATGATAATCTCACTGACAGACGGTCGCCTTAGATAGGTAGTAAGGGTAAGTTTGAAGAATCTACCAGTGTTCCTTGTAGCAAAAACGGTTTCCATATGTTTATGTTTCTCACTTAACCATACCTCACGAATGGTGATCAGGCTACGCTTCAGCTTCTTAGGGATATCCTTCCTATACCTGTTATGCCAGCTGGAATCTGGCAACTCCAGGGATTTTCGTGTGACCTACTATCTACTTAACCTACGAACCACCGTGCAGCGTGCTGCAGTACCTACTTCAGGAACGGCCTTTGAGATTTCGGTCCATCGGCCATTAGGATATTCGGGGTGAGAAATGCTAAGCTTGTTCTCTGAACTAATTTGGTAATTATGCTTTACCGATAGCCTAGCCAGTTTCCCAGCAGCCAGCCGTTGATTTCGGTGGAGTCTTTGTTCATCAAGAACAGAACAACAAAGTATCAACGCATGATCTGAATCCAACTATGTGCTGCACTAAGAATGACGCTCCCGGATGGTGCCCTGCTGCCTAAAATTAACAGCCACGTGGTCTATCTAAGGCCATGTCTGATTCAGAGAAGGGTGGCGCCAAATACAACAATGCCGCACACGATGAATGAAACCACTTCTGGTTAAAAACAGCTTATGCTGAGGGCACAGTTGCTACAGTCACCTATCATTATCTGAGCGGTGTGATGTTATCCAAAAACTGCCACCCAAACGAGACTCTACCTCACCAAGGCAGTTGAACTGGTCATCCATATTTTGGGGCCTAAATGATCATATCAAAACCATGTATTGACCGACGAAGAGCGGCCAGATTCGGGTCAAAGGCGCCATTGACACCGACGTTACCGCAGTCACTTGGAGCTTGACCAGACACGAGGAAAATATTTCCGAGGCTTTTGTGTATAGAGCAGCCTTTAAAAAAACCTGCCAGACGGAGGGCACAACGTCTATTGTCAACAAGGATCCATGTTGAGGATCATACCTACTCTAGCATGACCGGTAGCGGTGGCCTTGAACTGTGTAGCTAGTATCGGACAGAAAGTGCAGGTAACGACAGTTCTGTACGTTGACTACTATCTTAGGTCCTAGTGTCTGAAATGCAGCAGACCGACATGCAACGAGACTAACATTCGTGTGAGAGCGGGCTGTTGACTTCCCTGTTTTAGAGTGTGGACGTTGGTAGCACCTGTATTGATTCTCATTCTAGGTGTGAGCAAGGAACGAAGGAGGCCTGAGGCTAAATGTTAAGAGATGGGACTTACCATGGCAGTATTCCTATGATTAGTTATATCTGCTGTGGAGCCTTCGAAGTAATTACTGAAAGTGAGGTCTAAGGGGGACTGAGAGTCAAGTCTGTTAAGAGAGCGGGGGTTGGGCAGCAATAACACGTATTTGTTGTGAGCAGCAAATACAGCAACCAGGCTTATGCTGCGGGACGACTGATGTGATATATAGTTAAGACAAATGAAAAAATAGTTAGACCATTTTTAGGACAACTCGAGTTACACCTGCATATATATGTATTCCATTACAGAGGCCTTTAGTCTGTCCGCGTTTTTAATGTTAGGGACTGATTAGTAAAGTCAATGTGATGAAGTGGAACGAATAGTTTCGCAGTGTTGTGAGTTCGTGTGGTAGGTGATCAGCATGATTTTCAAGCTAACGTCAAAAACATTTACAATTTATACGTGACTAATTAGTACAAATTGGAATCGTGGGTCAGAACAGAATGGTTGGTTGGCGGCATCCGTTTCCGGTTAGCCTGTCACAGTAACCGCAGCCAGAGGACGCCTGAGCTTCCCAATCATTGCAAGTGGCTTGCGTTGCACCATCTGTGGTTCCACTCACACACCACGTAACCAGTGTAAACCCGAAGGAATAAGAAGAGGAGGTGTGTGCATCAGGCCTCCGTGTCCAGCCTGCCAATGCTGGGTAGTCAATTGATAAGCTAGCTCGAAACTGAATGCTCTGGATCTCGAGAAACAAACACTGAGAGCGACTCCAATGATAAAATCTGAAGTGGGAAGAAAGAAACATGAAGCAGTTCGGTACAGGGATACATGTTAGTGCATTCTAGACAGAATATGGGAGAGAAACCAAATTCACGGTTTGACTGGGAGAAGAGAGACAAAGCATTCAGCACAGAGTACACCAACAAAACTGAAGAAAAATGAAGGGTAGTGGACTACAGAAACCCACGTTTCTGAAAGGAGGATGGGTGAGTTCCAAACTACAGTGGTGGTTGGTCGATGTGAACAGGAAAATGTGGGCATAACGGAGACAACCTATTCGACCCCGGAGTACTCGTTGCCTCTTGGCCGACGGTGTACTGTGAGTAAGTTGATGATCTACCAATCCGAGGCAGTCAGCACAGTGGCCACCGCACACATCGCAACACCAAATAATCATGTCACCACAAAGTATGGCATCGATATTTTCCTTCCGTACCATGCGCTTCGGTTCACGGCGTCGCAATAATTGTTCACTGAACCTGTGGACGCCCGCCCGGATCATATTTTTCGAGACCGTCCAGTTCAGCGCTAACTCTCCCCACTAAATCTAAACTCGATATTACAACGCGAAAGCCCCACCCAGAAAACACCCTGTGTACGTTCTTCCGACGAACGTTGAGTGACGCATGTACAACCAACGAAGCCGAATATCAGAACCAAATCATGCGTTGGAAAAGTGGTACGAGTGGAAATAAGTAATGTAATCAATTACGAGTACAAACCTCAATTCTTTTGCTTTCGTGACCGCAATAGGCCGTCGAGGGTCCGAAGGGCACGTCAAAAACAAGCACAAACGGCCGACAGACAATGTCGAACCGACCGAATGCGATCGGATCGATCTGATGTGTGTCTAAATACCCGGACTTCGGGCAGACCGATTCGCTGGCGACGGTTTAATGGCGGACCGTATTCACAAGGAGTAGAGAGGGTGAGACTGACAGATAACAATTGGTGTTGGGCAGGTGACTGGGATTCAATGACTGAGGGGGGCAAGCTGGAGGAATTAGTACTTTTAGACATGTGTTGTGGGGATAACGAAAACAAGCATGTAATTGAACGAGGTCACGGGGAAGTGCGCGGCAGGGTCAGTCGAGAAGAATTTTGACCTCCAAAAATGTCCTACACCCTCCTATACCATCTTTTGAACACTAGGATTTCGCCAACATGATTTCTCTTGTCCGTGCAGCAGCTGCTTTAGAATATGGTCACCGACTATCTGACGAATGTGACTCAGCCAGTGAGGCTGACTCAGCATGAGTATGGCTTCCATACCGTCCATGTCCGCTCGCCGCAATACCTCAGTGTTCGGAACCATGTCCGACCACCAATTACCCAAAATGCGTCTTAGACTGCGTAAATGGAAACGGCTCAGATAGTGTAAGTTTCGCTGATACAATGTCTATGTTTCACCGCCGTGCAGCAGTATATGTAGCACCACTGAGCGGTAGACACAGAGCTTGGTGGCCATCTTCAGGCTGTGGTTCTTTCAGGCACTTTATTCAGGACGTCCGAAAACAACGCTAGTCTTTGCTACGCGAGCTCGCGACTCGCCGTCCGTGGACCGATCAGTTGATAAATTGCTACTCAAGTATCAGAAGTCTGAAAGAACGAAGTCTTACCTGTGTATATATAAAAGTCACAGTTAGATACCACCTTGGCGAAAGCCGTGGCCAGTCGCTGTAGTTCGTCTTTACTGTACGCCAACAGAAGCGCACACATCGCTGAGGTGTGCAACCGGATTGGTGCACCGAAATGTCTAATATTCAGTAGGCACCCATCCGTGAGACTGTTGACCTCAACGCCGTCCTCCATCGAGTCCGGAAGAGTAACTGTTCGTACGGAAGTCAGATATAATCTGAAGATCGTAGGGGATGGGACACGACCGTGCTTCACGTCAGTGACAATGTCAAAATCATCAGGGCTCGATCCACACGATTACACCTTCACCTTCATGCACCACAAGCAACAGTCTAATTAAACTTACCAAATCAAACTTACCAAGCACCATCCACAACCTTTTGCGGTTGTAGGTGTCACTTTGGACAGGACATTTATAATGGACACATTCCGTTTGTCCGCGCTAATTACCGCATCGAAACTTCATATGCGCCACCTCAACGTGGTACGATGTCCCGTGACCTTTTCACCCTACAATCCGAAACGCAAAGTGACCTCGTGAAACAGACGTGTTCATTCGTGATACACCCGGCACGGTGGACCATCCCAATCATGCCGACACCGCATGTGCCTGTACAATCCTCTCTCACCCCTTCCCCCTCCACACACATGCACAAATTATCTCACTCCTGGTGGAACTGTCATTGGTCATGTTCACGGTCAAACCAAAAGCCGCCAGGTCCTCCCACCGGACACAACAGCGTCGTGCCTGTACTGGAGGACATGAACTAAATGGTACTCAGTGGCACCGAAAGGATTTTGGCCCCGAGGCTCGTACTGGCTCACACAGCAATGGAATTACGAGTCAAGGATTACACTGACATCAACCCTGCTCTCTGAAACTCCCCCACAAGTCTCCGCATATTCGAGCAATGATCTGCAACAACCATGTGCACAAAGCTAGCCGGATTTTGATAAGTTCAAACACTTGGTTATCTAGCTCATTATTCGTTTATATATGTCACACTGCTAATTACGTGTTATACATGCATGCTTTTTATTGGCGTCATTATCTTTTGGTGATAAGTAACCCTAGCGCCAATACGGTTCACGGACTGGACGACCTTGGTGAAGTCTACGAAGAGGCATACAGGGACTGGTTGCCTTTCGGCACCTCTCCTGAACCTGTCGAGCAGCAATCACCAGGTCGATCGTACTGTGACTCGCCTGGAACTTACACTGTTCCTAGGGAACTTTGACCTCCAAAACGTCCGCGTTCAGTCGTTTCAGAAGGATCCATACAAGCATCTTGCCTGCGTAGTTCAGTAGAATAGGTACTATCTTGTGGCATTTCTCGCTGTTTCCAGACTGCACGAACCAGTTGGAGCAGAGCACACCCCAACGTCGGTCCACCTCTAAAAAATCTGGAGCCAGAGCAAGTGAAGATTTGATGGCCTGTTGCGACAGGCTGTTCATGGTCACCCAGTCCATCGTAGCGGGACTGTTTGGTAGGCTATCAAGGTGTTTGCACCAGATTTTCATGATGTCGTCTGGTTGGATGTGTGTACAGTCGGTGTCCGCATCAACCAGTGTATTGGTATACTGGACGGACGGATCGAAAATCGTCTTAGACGAGTCGTATAATCGCTTATGTTGTCAGTGATTGGCGTGGTCCTGCATCCACTCGCCTTGCTTCCTCTACCAGTCGTC
Organism: Paragonimus westermani; assembly: GCA_008508345.1. NCBI lineage: Eukaryota > Metazoa > Platyhelminthes > Trematoda > Plagiorchiida > Troglotrematidae > Paragonimus > Paragonimus westermani. The sequence continues at coordinate 155,260 of QNGE01000996.1, forward strand.
CTTGGCTCCACGAACACATCTCTTAGACGAGCAGCAGTAGCACGTTAAAACGCAGTACTGATCTCGGGATTCCTTAGTCGTTTGGCGTCCAACTTTTGACGTTGTCCTGTGGATCTACAACAAACAGGCTTGCAAAAATGTCACAATTATTTTGTCCTGACCGGCCTATGATCTATGCGACACTCAGCATCGAGCATCACTCGCGTGACTGAATCTTCACTAATAACGCGCTGCCGCACAGTCACGTATTTAAGCAAATGATGATGATGACCGTTTAGTGGATGAGTCTGTGTCGCGATTTCGTCCGTATCCAGGTGGAGTCGGGTGTTTATGATAGGCAGCTTGTGCGAAGCACACTCGACTGAACCAATGCCGTGGGTTCCGAGGACTGCCAGCCAGACTACCGGGTTGTGCCCAACTGGAACGTCCAATTCACTCAGACCTGACAGTCGGTCAGTCACCGGTACCGGTCTGATTGTGGCGGCCAGCTGACCATATAACTGGTCCTTTGTACAATCATTGTGACTGACAGTTGGACTAAGAAACGTGGCACACCCAGTTTGACCGAATCGCAGGCGCATGAACAGGATTCGAGGGCTGATGGCGTGCGGCTCGCCTACCATCGAGGAATTGGGAGATCAATGACTGCGAAACAGACACAATGCTGCGGAACACCGTCTGCCGGGTAACCAATTTAGTAGGAGTTGCACCAAACACATGCTTCTCGGGGCTTACCTGGGTCTTCAAGCCCCGTCCTACTCAAGACTGCTACGTTGACGTCATGGTGGCTCAGTTTCGTGGCGACCATTGCGATTCGGTGTTCTGGTCATCCTGTGGTGCTGCATTAACCCAGTAGCGTGCGCACATCGCATGTCTTAACGGAGAGCGTCTCACGTTCGCGGGATCGCTTCAGGTTGTCCTCCGTGTTAGTGTTGCTCGAGTGAGCATTGACTACTTCAGGATCCGTGCTGTCTGGGTCATTATGGGAGGTGAGTGTGAGGGTTTGGCGGCAACATAATTTCGCCTATCCACCTTGTGGCAACAGCTGATTGGGTGACCCGGTTTATCGTGCGCGGTGGTCGTTGCAGTATGGTATTTGTTTTATGTTGCATATTCGTGGTTTGCATATGTTTTGGATATTGCCATGACTTCCAGACCTAGGCAGAATAGTGGTTAGGGCCCTCAATCAATACGTCAGACGTCAAACAAAAACTGGACGTTACTTGTACAAATTACTAGCAGTTCTCTCAGTCCATCTTTTGAGATGCTCGATGTAACCGCATTAATAGTCATCGAACGTACCAACCAACATGTGAGCATCCGAAAAGATGAACTGAGAGAACTGCTGGTACTTTGTACAAATAACGTTCAGTTTTGTTCAACAATGTGATCTGGCGACAGCGAGATGGAGTGGCGGTGGGCTCGTCCCGAGGTCCCCTGTTAGCTGACGTATCCATGTGCTAACTGAAGACTAACCAGTTGAGTGCATTCCTTGAACAATTCACATTTTACTTTTTGCGTCGTCACCAAGAATGCTAACATGAATAGAGTTATGGCAGCTTTTAACTCGGCCCATAACGGTATCAAATCCACCAAGGAGTCGGACAACAGTGGTGAAATAAACTTGTTGAACGTTGGCATAATAAGAAGAGCAGATGGTTCAATCCAACGAAGTGTGTAGAGAAGACGGACGTGGAGTGGCCGGTACATTCACCTTGACAGGTTCGTTCCGGTAAATCAAAAACGTAACTTCATACGATGCCTGATGGGTAGAGCGTTAAAGATCTGCTCCCCTGACACTTTACAAGCTGAGCTAGACTTTCTACAAGAAGTGTTCCTGCAGAATGGCTACCCAATTCGTTTCATGCAGAAGGCGATGCAGGCGGTGGAATTGAAACTTAAGTCACCCTCTGTGAATAAGAAGCTTTCGTTCATTAGTCTTCCTTTCAAGGGAGATCAGATGGCCGGAGTTATTTCAAGAAAAATCAGAAAGTCAGTCGGAACAACCTATCTTTCTGCTCAATTGTGCGCCAGTTTCCGTTCACCACTCATTATCACGTCACAACTCAAGGACAAAATTCCGTGTTCTACACCCAGTTGTTGTGTGTACTCATTTGTTTGTTCGTGTCGAGCATCATATATTGGTCGTACTACAAATCGACCGTCTGACAGAGTGCGTGAATATCATCCTGCGTGGTTGAACAATTGTGTGATTAAAATGGTTTCAACTGCTATTGTTGCTCATTTGTCCGGCTCTAATCACTCTGTCCGTAAGAACAATACTTTACGTATTGTCTACCGAGTGCCGAGGAATCGATCAAAAATGGTGAGATTCCGAATACTGACCGTTGCGCAACCCTGACCTGTGCGCTCAGATGAAGTTCGTGTGGATACAACCTCCCTTGGTCTACAATCAATCAAACCCGCGATTTGGAAAAGGGACTGAGTAACTGATATCAAACACGCCGTCCCTGACCATATCGGAAGTTTTTCTGACCCGCTCTATTTGCTGTTTTCATATTTATTGTGTTGTAATTATTGTGATGATCAAGCGCATAAAGCAAGTCTTGCTCGTCACTCTGTTGTTCTCATGACTTCAGTAGTTATTTTCGAACGAATTTAATGATGTGGCCCAAAGTAGGTTTTGTAATTTTCCATGTATGTTAGGTAGGCTAGATATCTCGATTATTTCTCAGAGAAACTATCCTGCATCTTATGCACTGAATGTGGTGATGTTCTCGATGAAATGCACTTTATAGTAATAAATCCGATGGTCGAACCACAGGCCTTTGAGTAAAACTGATCTGCAGTGGTTGAGCGGATTTGATTTGGGACTAAGTCGAAGCAGGTTATGAACTCAGATCTCATCCGGATCAATCGAGACTGGGGATATAGTGTACTGCCTTCTGACCAATGACAAGAAAGCCAACGGTCTTAGTGAGTAAGGATGGTTGAACTGAATTCAGATGTATCGTCTGCAGCTGTAGATGGTGCAGCTCTCTGGTTCATGGGATTCAGTCACTGGTCATTCAGTCTGAAGAAGAGAATGAATGTTCGAACTTGCAGGTTTAACAGTGGAATCCCTTTGACAAAACATATTTTCTTAAATATTTTTATTTCGTGGTTGGTTTACGTCACTCCGGATCTGATAGTCACTACTAACGTATATCATAACGTTCACAACTACTGAGGTTTTCCGTTCCAACAGAACCACCTACCGCATGAATCCAGCTTAATAGTCTCAACAAGCTGACCCCTTGGCTCTGGACGAACTGGGAGGTATGCACCTCTCATAAAGACGTCTGCAATCAAATATTTTTAAGTTTTCATCAACCAAACTTTTTTGGATTGAGTCGCTTGACGGTCATCAATGTTACATGACACTGCACTCGAAGGCAGTCCACGTAACGATTACTAGAAAGGTGGGATGACTGCCAGCGTAGATACTGATGTAGGCAAACCTATAGTCACCCCCGGGTCGTGACCGATTTACCAATCACGGCCGGCCGATCGAAGGGCGCGTCCATGCCCACACGCACCTGTACGTGTGGAGGCACCTAGTGTACACCCGGGAAACCCTCAATTGACCATCGATCTTACGTGGGTCGGCAAAGTTCGGTTGGCTCATATGTGGAATCACAGGTTCTGTCAACTTGGTTTAAGCTGTGCAAGTGCAAGTGCATTGTGTAAAACATTCAGTCCATATGAACTACCCAAACTTTACTACACGCGCACAGTGATCCTGAATTAACGACACCACAGTGCTTGTGGATCAACATACCTGATCAGTATGTGCCTATTCAGCGGTAGAAGTGTTCCACATCACCACCACTACCACCACAAATAGCAACGATGGAAGACAATGTTGACATCAAAGCATTTTCAACTAACAGAATTGTAAGTGCAATATCAACCTCGAAACAGCGTGGGGAGAAATTCTCCTTTCCAGACCAATGGAATTCAACTGTGATTTTACTGACTCAGTTGACTTGCAGCCTGAGTACCAAAACGCTGTGGATCGCGTTTTCTGGTTGACGTTGATATGTGTGCAGAACAAACTAGGGTTAGGTTGCTTGTGCTAGCTCGGGAGCGAATGGATGCGTTTACTGCTGCCAAAACAGCTCCAAAAGTGTCTTGCTTTAGTTTCATTTTCGATGGCAGTTCACTAGTCATTATCGTACGATTCAATTGTTTTAAAGTGTCCCAGTGACCGCAAGGTGATATCGCGTTGTACATTAAGGTCGATTCTGGTGACGAAGTGAACGTTTTCAATACAGTCAACCGTCCACGAACGATTCGGCTCACTCACTACATTGAGTGTCACAATGAGCAACTCTAAGCGATTCAACTGGCGAAGCATGCCTATTTGCAAAACTAGACAAATCACTCAACTTTTCCGCATCGAAACTCACCTGTGAATATTCGTGAATGGTTGACGAGAAGTGTGTTACGACAATGATTCACTTGGCTTAATGTGTGATAGTTGCCAGATCGATGGATGAAACTCGGACTCGTTGGGAGTATTAATGCCAGTTCAATTCTATTGGTCCCTGTCAGCTTGTTAAAAATTTGTTGAGTGATGTTATTTAAGTTTTTCATGGTTTTATCATCATTGTATCGTTACCTGCTTCTGAAGCCAATTTGGCGCTTGGTATCAGCCTATAAATCACTAGTTCATTGAAATTCAACGTACTTGTTAAAACGTCGCTCTTTTTCTCTCCGATTACTTCTGTTTTTGCAGAATACAATTTTAGCTCCCAAGTTCCTTTTGGACGCAGTAAAAAAACCGCTGATTACGTGGTTCGCACAAGCTTAAGAGACAAACTCGGTGGAAAAAAGTGTGTCAACTTGGTTCTTCGTTTTCGAAGTCTACTTCCTCGTCGTACTCAGCCGCACACAGGGGACCATCGACTTCACCGAAAGCAAGAGAATATTCTAGCTGGCTTTAAAGAAAATCGAAAATTCAGACGTGCTTCTCATGCGGTCTGTTTGGAAGAGCGGAGTTTGCCACCGTTGAAGCGTGCGAGGTCAGATTCCTGTATAAACCGCCTAGATGTCCACACGCATTTGAAACTGGTTGAAACAGTTCGGCCTGCTACACAATCCAGCAGCTCATCCAGCGCTGTCTCGACGCCTTCAGAAAATGTCCCAGAGATGTTAGCAGCAGCGACAACACCAGAAGTAAACGCGGATGCTTTAAATCGCTTTCAATCTTTGTCAACTGGAAATATTTGCTGTTTATTTGCGCTTCACTGCTTACCTTCTGTAGAATACTTGACAACTTCTTTAAACCGTTTGTCTCCACTGACTGCAAAAACTAATCGCCAAGTATCATCACTGAAGTCGACAAGAAGTCGCGAAAAACTCCCCCCATCAACTATCAACGTTGACAAACGTTTTGTCCTCGATCGGTTAAAACAGCACCCATGTTACCAGGATGTCAATCGAAAACTTAATGAGTGGGTAAGAAAAACACTGGAATTCTCGGAAAGAAAAGATGCTGAGGGATGTTCAAAACCATCTCCAAACAGAAGAATGCTTGGAGAATGCTACAACGGTTATTCTGATTGGAACAGGCACGTAAGGTTTGCAGATGAAACAAATTTTTCTTCTTCAGCCACAACACTGAATTCGCTGTCTGCTTCATCCTCAGTCGTATCACTTTCTTCAATGGCTTCCAATGTGGTTCATTATTCACCGCAAGATTCTATGATAAAGTTTCCGGCCTCATCCTACACAGCCTCACCAATCTCTCTGCCAAACTCAAACATTACAGGTGATCGCGAAAAATCTCCTTTAATACATCATACGAGAGACTTTTTCCGAAAACTGAATAGATGGGGATCCCAGGACACAAAAGCTAACGCAATTTCCACCAAAGAACTTAGTTTGGGGCGACTTAAAACAGAACACAAGAACAAATCATCTCTTTCGAAGCGATTAAGCCGTGGAACCAGACGCAGACGTCATAGAGAAAACAAGACCGTACCGCTAGTTACGGTAAACGTAATCCAAGACTATTCAGAACCACCGGAGATACCAACCCATGTACTCAAAAACTTACAAATAAACAAAGTAGGTTTGGCATATTTCCAATTGTTGAAAGACCCTTGTATGATCTTGTTTAAGTTCAAAGATATTGCCCGGTCTGAAACCTTAACTTTATTACTCTGTTTTAAATATTTGCCGGCTTTACAGACAACCTACATAAACCTCTCTATTTTCCGGAAGCACGTATAAAAAACAGCCAAACTCGGTCTATTTGTCGTTTGTGTCATTCAACGGTCGAATATACTCTTCAAAATTATGAAAGGAGAACTATGTCTGATTTATGGTTTATTTTAACGCAAAAATTTCTGAGCTAAGCGTAGACATGTGCATGTTCAAAGAGCAATTGTTGGTACCCCGTCTATGTCTTATACGAGTAGATAGGCGGAATAAGCAGGCTCAAATGTTATACAGAGGTTGCTGGTCCATTTATGAAAAACTCCGTCTCGCTCATGTGGTTCATTATCTGAATATATATCTTTGAGTGATAAGCTTTGAACTTGATGGCAAACATATGCAAATATGTATAACCTCCGTTTGCTACCAAACCCACTAACGGAATATCATGTTTCACCTTTTCTGAAAAAGATTCACAGAAGAAATGTGTGAGCGAATCGAGTGATTACAAACTAGACATCAGTTGACAACTGTTAATACCTGATCTTGTGACTGTCTGGGTTTGGAAGTTGGACCACTTAGCTAGTTTGTGATATTAATTCAGGATTACTACCGGTATCCACTGGTCAGTTGTATAGTTTGAGCAAAGTGCTAAGTAAATTTTGAGTCACAGACCTGTTGAAACCAACGTGAAGGACGACAAGGGTAGGCCAAACGGATGAACCACTGGAATATGTGGAACGGGAAAATCTATCTATACCGCTTTCGAGCGTTTACCCACGTCAGTCTCACTAATTAATTGATGGACCGAAGGACGCGGGAAGGGTCCCGAGGGTCGAAAAGTTTCGCAAGGTAAGTAATCAAGAACGAGAATATTCCCTCACCGTTAACCTGATTCAACAGTGCACCAGGCAAGGTAGACGAACTAACTTTCATTCGCTAGAATAAACATTTCTGTCCACTTAATCATCACCATAGTCGGCATAATAACAACACAAGTGGCAATAATATTTACTACTGATAGTGGTCATATTAAAAACTTTGTTGTCGAGTGTGTGTCGAGTGATTGACGGCTTCCTAACAGTCATATGAGCAAGAAACGAAGAAAGCGAACAATCATCTTTGATGGATATTACTGGGAGGTGAAATGGAACTTAACTAGCAAAACTTCTGGATCAAAACTTCGAAAATCAAATCTTAGATATCTACGTCCTTTGAACAAGAAATCTGTTTGCAGTTGAAAGAGAGATAATAACCATGAAACGACGCCCTCAAAGCTTTTAACACGCACCTTTAAGAATTGTTCTGACTTCACAAGCAACTGAGCAGAGAACGGAATTCTACAAACGACTGCCCCCCTCTCAATTTTCCATTCAGGGTCTGGGTTTCCTGATAAAGGGGACGGGTATCGCTTACATCTGCTGACTCACTAGCGGCTGCTTTTATTTGTTGAGGTGATTTGCCAAGTTATCATTTCGTCACCGCATACTTAATGTCAATGGGTTGGGGGCTCGGCAGTCAATGTATACGGATTTGAAGTAAGGGTAGATTCATATGCGTGCTGCTAGGTTGGTAAACTCAATTTACACTCTTGTGGAGCCCGGTTGAGTGGACAAGCTCACGTTTTACTGCGTAAGCTCCAACTTCAAGTCTTTTTGCTGCATTCTGACCGAGAATTTCTGGTGCTTGCTACTAAGCGCACACGTTTATGAACGAAGTGCTCAGTACTTCTTATAATCTGTGTCAGTAGATAGAATCCACCGAATTCTGGAGTTTTTGCAAATGGATCTCCTCCAAATTTGACAGTCTTAATCTTTAGAGCCGTAGTTCGCTGCCATAAAGCGGCAATATTCTGTCACCAAACTAATATACGTGGCGTCGACACTTCAATGAAACTTTTTCCGTACGAAAGGTGATTCAAATTGGAGAAAACCGCTACCACCTTAAAGTACTGTCTCAGATTCGGGATAACTTGTCGTAATTCAAGGCTGTAATACATATCTCGGAGGGTTTTCAGGAACATGAAGTATTACCTTCCAACTTCACTGTCTAGAATTTGTGTTATAACAGTGTCTTCTCATCAGATTGCTCCATCTATGTAACTTTCCTCAGAGTAGGAGGTGGACGTCTAAATTCTGTGTGTCACAGTGTTCTACTAATTAGTCTATAACGGAAATGAATAAGACAGGGATGTTGACACTTTTGACAGACTCCACTTCTGCTATGAATTATATCTGACAGTGTTATGTACACAAGGGCTGATCTGACCTGTTGGAGAAGAGATCGGACAGTAGGTTCACGTAATTGGCGGTCAAATTCCCGTATCTTAGAAACCACAAATGTGCGACTCATGTTGACTGACAGTTTATCAGACGTCGGTAAGGAACTTTCGTATGTGAATGAGTGATCTATGTATCCTTGCCCAACACTCGAATCCACCTGTTGTCCTCTAACAGATCCCATGGCTTCACTCAAATGGCAGGTCATGATGGATGGGAAAGCGCTAGTCGAAGTGGGATCTCAACTGAACTCGATGCTCCCCAAAGGTTTTTCAGATTATTCTTTTGAATGTAGGAACTAGTGTTGCTCCGACTCATTTGATGAATACACTGTCGGTTGAGCTCATGAGTTAGAGGGGACGCACAAAAACTGACCCGTCTTTTTCGAACAGCGGTAGTATGAGACTGTTCTGTTTACCAACCCTTAATTGTTTGACTATTGTGATGCAATCGCGAATCTTAGTCTGAGGTTGTAAGTTGGCGAGTTGGGTTATGCTCCCAGAAATCCGCATTGGTGACTGGGCTTCAGCTGAAGTGTTCCGCTCAACAAATGACTTTTGAGCTGTCATGAATAACAGTGTCACTTGTGTCTCTAACGACCATGATAACAGTTGGGTATCTAGGACTTATAGCTTTGATGGACTAATACAGTCTGCCTGGAATTTTGTGCTCAGGTGTATTTCATGTCTGTAGACCCCCAACAAACGGCCAGGTCAGGCATACGTTTTTTCCATACACCTTTCATTGGTTCATAACATGGACTGTCACGTGGGTTTTTTACCTCAACATCTGGTGGTAATGAGAATTTCTCTGGGCTGTAACATTTCATTTAACAACCGCACTATATAACGGCTTCTGTCATCTACAATAACTGTGGAATTTGCATCAAGCAAGGACTGAGTGATTGTTTTTTCTTTCTAGTCTTGTTCGTTGGGTCTGTTTAGTCGAACATCGGGTAGGACATACAACAGTCTTTCGTGGTGCCATTTGAGCTGTTGTCAAGTGAACTGAAAGATGAATGTACAGCGGATACAACATTCGTTACAGCAGGATCGGCAGTCCTAGACAGGGTCACGCCGTTTATGGCCAATAGTTACATGGTCTATGTGCTACCGAGCCTGGTCTGATGAGGCAGTATGACAGGTTACGCACTTACACATACTGTACTTGATACTTTTACCGGTGAGAAATAAAGGACATACAGGAAATAGCTGCAATGGTCACCCGCTATTTTCTGAACTAAACATCATCAATTCAACTGCAGCGTCTAATCGCTATTCGGTGCCGCCTAACCGCTCGCCATAGTCCTAACATCTCCGTCTATGTTGACTGTATCGAGGCTCGGCAGTGATAGTAGTAGATTTTTCGAGCCCTCCTAAATGATGCCCTACCCTTATCGCCACCGCAGAGAGTGAGAGCATAGGTGGGTGCTGGGAATAAACATTCGTGGATCTGACTCCTGGGACGGCATAGAAAAAGTTGCAGCGCATCCTGCTGTTAGCGGTCGATTTTACCAACGCATCTGAGGCTTCTGTACGAGGCCTTACACCCACTCCAGCCTGACTGGGGGCAACGGTTCGCAAAAATCTTGAAGCACACAACAAATGTTGACTAGATACTGTTGGCACTGTCCGTTGGACAGCAGTTAACAGACCATTATCATCGATTTTTATCTTTTACCAGCAGTAGACAGCTATGCGCAACACGCCTAGCATCTTTGTAGTAGTGCCCTATTCTGCTATCCAGTGTAGAAAGCAGGTTTGAGAGTGTCTGAAATCAGTAACATTCTTTTTGAAAGTGACGGTAATAGATACCACAGACTGGGCCGTAGTGCCTCTCCTCTACAGCAAACTTCTCATTAGGCGCCCTTTTTATAAAGCGACCGCTTTTCATTCAGTGAATGTGGCGGAAAGCGTATTAAACTACCAACCATTAAATTGCTACACGCACAACCACTTCAGATCGCACGCTCTACTGAATTTTAAGTTTCTTCACGTCGCCGTCAGTTCATTTTAGCCTGAATGTCATAATTCCAATTCGGGTCACTAAGACCCATATGTGAACAAAAGGGGTATGAATCGCCCCAAAACGAGCGTATACTGACCACACGTCTATACTGAGTCATCCAACATATCTGCTGTCAGTTCGCGTTTTGTCCTACCCAAGTCCCCGTACTTGTTATTCTTCCCAATGTCATGTTTTCTGACAAGCCCTGAGATGTCACTTACTAGAAATGATGAGCCATTCACATCCCATATCAGTTAACCTGGACGACGAGGGAATTGGAAATGTCTCTGATCGTTTGTTGGCTGACTGCTTACCCAGGGCTGTGGCTGGACCAGTTACATAAATGTCACAGATTCCATTCCTGGTATTAAGGTTGATTCCAGTTTTGCACCAACATCTGAATTTTGTATACGGGGAAATCATGTCAGACCGAATTAGACGGACGTACCTGACGTTGGAGGTGAAGGTACAAATTGTCTGCTATACTACAGAGAGGCTAAAAGTTTACTGCCTCAAGATCAGCAAAATCTAGCTACTGGATATCCTACAGTGGTCTGCATGGAAATACGATCAGTGAAACGGAATGTTTTTTCGTACTGTCAAGACACTTTAATGTTAACGGTAGGTAGTCGAATTGATGTCATGTACTTGACGGATAGGCTAACGGACTTGCCTTTTTGTCACTTGGAAGGGGAATTCTTTACACCCTCGGTATTGGGGGAAACCAGCACCTTCGTTATTCTGTATAAAGGGGTGATTCCAATTTTGGAGTTGCTTACACATCCCATCAGAATACTTTGGTGCTGCCATACCAGTGCATGACTCGGTCGGATGAGTAGTTCAGCCATAGCAAACTGGTCTTCTTAACATTGGACAGATTGTTCCTCCCACTATCCCCAAACACAAACAGCGTTCAAGCCGTAACTTTGAAGTATGTAAGAGTCTTGTGTGTTGTCTAAGCAGACATAACTTCTTTGCGGGACCCTGGGTTGCCAATTTGAGGTTATCTAACCTTACACACTCTCTTGGGTAGCTTTGCCCTGAAATATAATAACTATTTCATAACTCAGTTGGATTTCAAAGTGTATGGGTACTCCGTCTTCACAATGTGGTCACGTGGCCGATATCATCTAGGCGCATATATTCTGAGTACACAACAGTTGGTGGGACCACCTGTTTATTTCTTTCTCATTGTTTAGGTACTATCTCTTGCGCTGAAGACGCCGAAGGTGATCAGGGAAACCAAATTAACGAGGCGGAAGAAGATTCAGTAAAAGGGGACATTTCAACTTCAAGCACACCAAACTTAGATAAAATGAGATTTACCTCAGCCGATAGAAAATTTGACCTTTTACCATAAGTCATCGATCTCCTATGGTTTAGTCACATACTCGAAGAGAAAAGACCGTTAGACAACGAATACTTGGAGACTTCGTAACCGAAAAGCAAGTGTGGTAATGATAAGTTAAGTGACAGTATATTAGGGGCATTTTTTTCACACGCCGCACTGTAAATAATCATATACAGCTGAAATACAAACAAATTTAGAAGTCCCCGTTCTTAGCGTCCACCTCCTTATAGCGACCAGCTTGCATGTTTCCCGGATTTGGGACACAAGATATCGGTGTGTCTCGGGCATGGGAGCTGTGCTACTGGTTCACTGAAATTGTGCGGTCATCGTGAACCATACTTAGGCGACAGATATTACAGCATACTGTGAATGAAGATAACGAAGTGCAACTGAACAGTGAGGAGATTGTGGGGGTTACTGACAGTAAACCTTCCTCTACAACTTACGCTGCTCAGACTCTGTTCTCTTTTAAAGTGGTCTGAGCAGCAGAGGCAAAATATAAGGTTGGGATATGTGTCAGGCTTTCACGCTGCTGAAAACAGGTGCAAACACAGTAGACATGCCTGGAGTAGACTGGGAAGCTTGCCTGTTGTAAGAAGCATAACAACGCAACTTTTCATTAAAAATCTTGTGAACACAATGACAGCGAATAGGGACGATTACCGCAGCCACGTCGGTGTCACCAGATACGCTCTGGGAAACTTCACTGATGGTCATTCAAGTGAAACACGTAAACAGTACATCTTTAGCTGTAACAAACTTGAGAGCGAATGAGTATTCCTAATTTGAGAACAACTTGTGAAATATCGGCACTTTTTTTGTTGGTGACACTTCACTTCTGACAGAGAAGTTTCTTCAAACCACATCGACAGAAGCTTCTGTGTCAGAAATGAAGCATCACCAATAAAACAAATTATCGGTTGCTCATGAGGTGTTCGGAAGTTAACAACACAGTTATTGTTTATGATGTACAATACACATTTAGGCTGGTAGAGTGCGTTTTGTAGTAAATGAGAACAAGACGAAGTTAGATTTACTAGGCGAAATCAACAGACGTACACACACTTTGAGTTCAATCTAACTTAAACGTTTGGCTCCCGTCATAAAGTTGAACATAAGAACGAGTAGACGGAAGTCAGTAGGATCTAACAATTTTTTAATAATCGACAGAAACCGGAAGCACATATCAGAGTTTTCTGGTGGAGTAATGTAAAGTTAACACTTCAGTCGGGGTAGAGGTTGAGTACATTAAACAGTTACTTCCATGGGATTTTAATGTTCGAATACTTCCTCCTGTGTCTGTAGAAAAGTGGTTACTCACCGACGACGGCTACTTAACGAGGACCTGCGCTACATAGCACTACATTAACAGTACGTTTCCTCAAAAAGCTGAGCGTAGCGCAAGAGTGTTAGGACAAAATAATTGATATAAATTGTTTATTCAATTTTTTTATTCTTGTAACTACAGAGTTGATCACTATCTCACCCAAATATTGTTACTATGCGCCCACGAACCGGTGTAGTTTCCACTTCAGAAGCTTTATCTGGCAATAAAATAAGTTACTGAGTATGAAGCCATGAAGTTTTCCACTAAATGATTTCTGAGGTGGTAATCATTTTAGGTATGTGCGTTGCAACTGATACTATATCATTGAGATTTTCATCTTTCATACTAGTTGCATGCATAGAAAGCAAACCAACATAGAATACTGGTTGATATTCTTATTCCTCTAGAAACTGCAGAGTTCACTGGCCACTAGATTTGGTTGTGAAACAGTTCGTCAAAGTCTGCCTTCGGCATCCCAAGTTTGTGGTGCTTGCTGTCATGTGTTCTGCCTTTCTAATGCTCGATTAGATGAATCGTCCGCAAAATTCCTCAACTTTCGTTCCGCCTAGAGGACATAACATTCATTATCATCGTTTTTAAAAACCTAAGACGATTGATTTGCTGTTTGATCTGGTGTGGTTTTGAATGATAGATCGAAACCCACTCCTTCATTCTGAACTTTACAGAACACAAAATGAGCAGACCTAGTTATTTTCTAGTTAATGCCTGATATATGCCAGTGTAAAGTCATCCAATACGACCCGTTTTGTTTTATTCATGGCTAATCACAGATATGTTGCTAAATGTACAATAGGCCGGTCAATACGCCACGGGTAATTTCAGCACGGTACACCATACGGCTTGTGCTTTTCATATTTACTCGAATCAGACTGTTAAAATTCGTAATAGTGAAGTGTTCTTTGAAACCAGTTCGGTTGTACAGTGCTAATGAGAACCGGTTCACTACTCGCTGCGGCAAAACTACAAGCCTACCAATGGTTATGTAGTCCATGATCTACCAAATACATGTGCATAAGGCCCATGGTTCAACTACTCAGTGTGAGGGCTACTCCACGATATGAGTACATGCGAGCTGAGAAGCTTACACACATCGGAATGAAGGTACTGCCTTAGGGTTTGACAGTCTATGGACGGTTGAACACTTGTGTTTGTCTCAAACAGCCGTTGTCAATGAAACAGACGGCTCCTGAATCTGTTAAGCCTTGCAACATTAGAAGAGCTAATGAAGGACAGTTTGCGATTATGGACAAGTGCATGTAGGATTTGGAAGAACTCTAAAAGACTTCAGATATCAACGCGTTTCGTTAGTCTTCTCCTGAGTGTATAAACCAACAGTGATAAGCTCTATGGTCGTTAACGTAAGATCTTCAATTTATTTTAATTCGCAGAGTGAGCAGTAGTTCGGACAGAATGAATCGGCGAGGTTGAACAAATCACTTTACTGCGATTAATGTGTAGCCATCGGAGATGAGCAAGCGTTCGTCACACCCTGATTTTAGACAACCATGACGCTGTATGGCCTGGGGTGGCTTTTTCCTAGAACAGTTGAAATGATGTGCGGAGTAACAGGCAGCCTGACTAAGCAATTTGCTGTTTAAGTAAGGAAGGAAAGCTGGTATGGAATCAAAGTGGGCAATTAACTAAATTGTCAAATGGACCTTTTCAAGTTTCCTCCTGAAAACGAACAAGCGGTAATAGCGAATGAATATCTTCAGTTTGACCTCTGTAGATAAATCTATCATTTTTCACTTGAAGTTTGGTACAATGGAATGTCCCTTAAAGTTCCAGAAATATAAAAAATTATTCCCCTAAAGTTGACAACGTCGCTTTTACTCCAAGAATAAAATGAATTTTAGCGATAAAGCTAAGTTTTGTTCTAGCACAAACACATCCGACGTTGTTTACATTACAGAGTGACTTACCTCCTACTAAAACAACGATCAGTACATGTTACCTTTGATGTTGAAAAGAATCAAGTTAAAAGACTCTACGTATTGAACTTTGTTCTGGTGTGACTTTTGAAGCTATAAGGAGTACAGTGACAAGGTAGACATGATCACCAACGGTTTCAAGCGGTTTTTCGACAACGATGTACAAATAATTAAACAAAACGCAAAGATTTCTCAACCTAATTCCCGCCTCACGAGCACACAGGAACTTAATCCTCCAGCAGAATAACAGCTCGTCATATGTTTCATGTGGAGCTATGCTCATTCTACAAGACCCACGGCGTAGGCGATAGACGTTTCAAAACGATATCGAAACAATCTAAGTTCAAAACTCCTTCAGTCGTCTGTCAGAAAAATGCCAATGTGATGAGGTAAGGTACTAAGTCAAGTAGAATAAAATACTTTTCGTTAACTGTGACTGGAAGACTACGCGTTAACATAGTCTCACATTCTTCTAGGGCTATTTCCGTGAATTTCTTCATCAAAGTATGGAAAGCAAGCCGAGAGAAACAGGGTTTTCATTACTACTACTTGTGATGAACTCAGATGCAGAGCTAAAAACTAAGTGGTTACAACGGTAAGATCGTGTAAGCATATTTGTTGACCTTATATTTTAGTCGTGACGTGCGTTTATTTGGATACCCAAGCATGCTCATACATTTACATGAAAACTGGCAGAAGCAGCGATTTTTCGAATTCCATTTACCCTAAGTTTCAGATCAAGATTTGACACTACGGATTAAGTGGTTCAAGTGACTCATTGTTCTAAATCTTTCATGATGACCAGCTTTTCAGATATCATTGTTGCTAGAGGGTATAATTCGACCTTAGATTTCCCTCCGTTTGCCCGGATGCTCTGATACGTTATGAATTCTGTACTTGGCATTAAGTATGCGACCTTATCACTCTGTTTCTAATCTCTTATTTCGAACGTTTCTCCATATGCCCCTCTAGAGTGAACCGCATTGGAGAAATACTTTCCCCAATCCTGATGAATGTGCGAACTTTTATCAGCGATTAGCCAAACAGCATATTTGCCTTGGTCGCTTGCGTTCTCAGAATTTATCCACCGTGGAAGTTCAAGTGCATGTGATATCTAACGATCCGTTTGACAAAGCTGATACTCGGATTGTCCAACTCCGTTATACGTTGAATAATTGGACCACTTACGCAGATTCGGAACCTTTGAAAAAAATATTTTTTGAAAAGAAGAGATTGTCCATGTGCGAGACACTATGGGTGGAAATTTATGAAGGGACTGTTAAACTGGAGGTCAGTGAAATCGGCACGTCGGATGGGATTGATAAAATTGGGCGTTTT
Organism: Paragonimus westermani; assembly: GCA_008508345.1. Taxonomy (NCBI): domain Eukaryota; kingdom Metazoa; phylum Platyhelminthes; class Trematoda; order Plagiorchiida; family Troglotrematidae; genus Paragonimus; species Paragonimus westermani. Next base: position 171,679 of record QNGE01000996.1, read on the forward strand.
GAATTTGCTGTCGTGTCACGAGTGAATGGGCAAGAAATGTGGGACAACAACGGTCAACAAAACTACATTTGTCTGCAAGAACTCTCCGATAAATGACCTGCTTGTGGATTTGTTCACCCATGTAATTATGTGCGCCAGTAGCTGGTGCCTCAATCGGACTTTTATTCTCAGCTACTTTATACAGTTCAAAACGCTCAAACGTCTGCTCATCGATCGTATAGGCAACTAGATTTGTCTTTTTCTGTGTCGCATCGACAATTTTACACTTGTGTTCTACATGACTGCCTCATGTGTTCTTCCGTGATATATGCGGCACTTGGCTAGCCCACCTGAAACAAATGGTCAACATTTCTGTTTCGCTTGCTTTAGAGCTTCCGTTTTTGAAAGTTAAGCGAGTTCTAGCGGTTGCTCTGACGAAGTACAGCAATCTCCATTTGTTATAAGGTCACGGTGACTTTGGCTACAATAGTCGTCCTCAGAAGTTGTGGTCGGTATGAACTTACGTCTGTTGAATTCAAGTTGTCAGCACATTTAAGGTCGAACCGAATGTTAATCATTGGATGAATTTAACAAGTTCATCTGCATAATTCATGTGTCAATCCAGAACGTGGTTGATTGAACCAAGTTTCCGGTCACACACGTTAGATTCGTAATCGAATTAGGCTATGCTTTCTTACTAAGTGACATCTAATCGTTAAATTTGTCATATTAACATGCTGATGACCGCATGCGGACAGCGTTTGAGTTACGACACAAATTCTCATCAGCCGGTTGGTGAAGGGTTGTTAAGGCCGTGCCGATTGCATACGTCATTTGAAAATTGTCTGGTTCAACGTGTCCCACTATCACTTCCGCGCCTCTCATTGTCTCAAGAAGGTTCCTTGGTTTCATTGGCGAATGGGGCTGCACGGCTAATGAACATGGAATGATTGACTCTTGTGGAATGAGGACGGCTAGGTACCGAGTAAACAAGGCTAGTTCGCCTGCACTCAGTAGCCTAGCCGAGGGGGACGTAGACTAACAAGCAGGGAGTTTTGAGCGCTTGGGTGTGTTCTTATTACATAGAGTGTATGTGGATGCCTCCTCTGGTAAATCTGTCGTTTGTCTATGAATACACGTGCGATCCACTTGGGTTGACATAGGCTTCGGTCGTCACCTTCTTCCGAACAGCCAGATAAGTCGAACGAGCCCTATCTCATATGTTACGATGGAAGGCTTCTGAGTAATTCTGACGGCTGAAGACAGGTCCGAAACACAGATCACGTTCTCCATGTGTGAACAGTTGTGTTGAGAATGAGTAGCAGATCACTGCAAGTTCACCCTGGCAATGAGTGAGCTAGGTTTGACTCGGGCAATTCACCATATTTCAGTAGTATGGTCGGCCGAAATAAGGGTGGACGCTTGGGGTGGTTGAGTAAGTATGAAAATGTCTTAACTGGCGGCTTATAAAGTATTAGCCAAACAATTCAAAATGGGAGCCAACCATTAGGTACACACCACCAGTCCGTTTCGTCTTACCAATAATTTCTGAGAGGTATCTTCTGAGGAATTGAGCCAATCACCCGTTCTTATTAACTTCAGCTTTTCCCACATTGACAGCTTCAACTACAACGTCATTTGAGTACAACCGCTAAATACCACTCAGCTAAGACCGAAAACGTAAAGGCCACTGATGAGTAGTCAGGAATTTGGTTGATTTCAAGTTGAACACAACTCGCAGTTGATCGCAGTCTTCGCTTTCAGGCAGACTTTCCACCCAGCCTCTTTTGGGAAGAAGCGAAAATGGCTGATCGTTTAGAGCCGTTAGCTCGGCCGTGCCTATTGTGAGTTCAGTGGCGCAGTGGCCAGCACGGTTGCTTCATGAAAGCCTGGTCGGAGTTCAGATGCCGGCCGTGGGAAACATATGCGCTAGTGACCAGCTTTAATGAGAGTGAAACTCGAGTCTGGTGCTTCTTTTCAAGAGAGACTGGCTGGAAAGTCTAACTGATTGCGGAGGCTGGAAAGACCAGCCAGAGAAATGATTGAATTTGATCTGGCCGTTACAGTGGTCTTTTTATGCAAGCGAAATCAGCATGCAAGGTAACAGTGAATTCACCTGTGCGTACTCAGACGCTCTGTTCCATATGTTGCGTGTTAGTAAATTAACTTCCTCGGCCATATTAGTTTTCTGATCCAGGTCACTATGAGGGGGAAAGCTTTCTTCTGGCGTGTCTGCTGTGTGGCCCCCTACTGTTACGTGAAATCCGACACGTAAGTTTAACTTACTGTACCTACTAACAGATTTATTGTTTCACTTGTAAAATTTGGAGAAGGCAGATGGAATCGAGTTGATTAGTACGCCTTTTTACACACACCCCCAATCAACTGAATATTGATTCTCATGCCTTCTGATTCCTCGATGAAGCAAGAGGGATCGAAACCGAAACTGGAGCGGATGCGGTCAAGCAACTTGGGCACGACGTGAAATTCAGTTAATTGTACAAAAGTAGGAGAAAATAAAAGAGATCAGGAGGGTCTGACCTTAGTGCCAAAGCAAACCGATGAGAACGACCTTTTTTCGGCTCAGTGTATTCCCCTGTTTTACTTATGTCGGTATCATTACTGCCCCATGCATGTAGAGGGTTACTTTTCAATATTGTAACTTGTCACACAATTGTCGATGTGGAGCGCTTAGCTTTATCGTTCCAGTGAATGGGGCGTTATACTTCTTACACGGTGGGTTGCATGCATATGAATTTCTACTTCGGGCAGTCTCTCGCGTTTCCGTACAGCCGCCGATATCACCACTTATTCAGCATGATTCTGCTGCCTTTGCAAATCGGCATCGATTCATCCGGTCAAAGACATTAAGGGCGAGTTCCGTTTTCTAGTCGGTTAGTCTATGGAAGGAGTGAGTCAGAGATGGGTGATTCACATGCACAATTCGCATTTCAGGGGTAGACGTCAGACCCCATTGATCGTCTTGTTGGCCTAGCGGCATTCTTATTGGTGGAATTGTTATATGGGGATAATGTTTGTCTTTACAATACGCTTATTAATAAGAAATTGGGTTCTTCTGTATGGTTCAAAATAATACCGACACGCTGGGATGGTCGCAAAGAACCGTCTTGTGTTCAACACACATCACGTTTCTCGGTTGTAGACAGATGTTGGTGTGCGACAGAGGTAGTCCAAAATCGTCATGACCGGACACACACACGTCATTTTGTCTCGAGGGTAACTAAGTCGAAAATAACTGACCGTGCAGGTGACGTCATCAAGTGATCACACAGTGATCATGAAAACCTTCAAATATTAATCTGATGATCGGATTTCGGTAGTACTTGTGTGATGGCCCCGTCTGAGTTAAGTTATTTACAGTGTCGCGTGATCCTCAATCCCTTAAATTTTTCAGCTCAAAAGCGATAGTGAGTGCAAAGAAGATAACATTTCGGATCATCATGAGGACGAGGATGTTGTAGATAAGCAGTGGAAGTCAGTGGGATTGTTTTGTTCCGGAAGGACATTTCTTATGACCAAGTGCAGTTTGCTTTGTAGTCACGTTTAACAATCATCACCGAGGTTGAACTTATCTAACAGTTGCTCACAATACGCCAGCGACGGCAATCAAGCAAACAATCATCTTTGGACATATTTATGGATGATAAGGACTTTTGACCGAAACCATTTTGACGGTTTATAATGTTTTTGAAATATTATCAGACAGATCAAATGCCTCCCTGGCACGGAGACTTCCTCAGAGCCGGCAGACTCAATAGGTCCTCATGTCTCCCTTTTTGCAGGGGTAGCTCTGTAGATCGTGGGTGATTCATAAGGGTCCGTCTTTTCGTGCGGAATGATACTGCGTTGAATCTACCTCCACTCAGGCCCATCGTGCATATGTCAAGCAAAATGACAACAAACTTTGCCTGTTGCGTGGTTTGTACTGAGAAGTGATGGGAAATGAAAAAAGCATTCTATAAACGATAACGGCCTTCCCCTCATCTAACGACCACCGGATTCACTCAGTCAGGCCAGATATAATACGTGTTTACCTAACCACGGTGAACCCCATGCGGCCTACATGCTTTTGTTAATCTGATTTTGATTGCAGCATTTCCAACGAAGATGACTTGCACAGTTGAAGTGTAATGTAATGCAGTTTGCTCGTAACTTCCTAGATGTGTTTTGGTAAGTTGTTTTTTCGGTAAAATGTGACAATAATGAGAGAGTAAATAAAAGGTTTAGTTACACATTCATTCAGAATTTAGTGGTTTGCTTGACTGATTAAAATCTGGCGGCTATTGCAGACGGAGGGTTCGAGAACAAAGTTGATGTTGAATTCGATCAAACCTTTAGTGAACTAAGCTGTGTGATGATCTCAGATCCCCCTGAGCTAGTTGTCTTGTTGCACGACCGAAATAACTAGCTCCACAGCAGCAGTTGAAATGATGTAGTTAAAAGAAAATGCTGAGTAAAAGCAGCAAATTCTTGAGGCGTCAGACTATAATGCGTCGACTTTTAAAGGTGTTGTTGAATTCGGATGCGGCAAAAGCCTTCTTTCAACCTCTGTTTAGTTTTCAGGTGGGAGGCTAACATGTACGAACACGTTTCTCTCTCTTTCCTTTTCCTTTCATGTGGTATTCTTCAAATGAACTTTTAGAAAACTTTAAGGGTGATCATTATTTCTCAATATCTTCTCAATGATTACTATCCAAAGTGCTAGACAGCATTAATTGCACATTCGTTCTACTCGATTCAATCAATTTCCATTTGTACTGCAGGTGCACAAAACTGTGAACGTTTACTTTCATCCCCTTGCGTTGCAGGGTACCGTCCTGTCCCCTTGCTAGTAGGCCATCTGGAAATCCGAGGCATTGATTATTTTATAGGTGAGAATAAATATTGAATCTGATTGCTGTATCAGAACATATTCTTTGCGTATATAGTCCACTTATTGAGCTTGGGTCTACAGTGGTTTGATGCTGTGTTTTACTACGATAGTTGCAAGCTTGGTATAGAAAAGTTCTACCAGAAATGGTCCGCGAGAAGGACATACAGCTACACCGTTGATTTTACTGTAATATTTATTTTCCAGTCTTCAATATATTTCTGTTGTGCAGTGTAGTGACAATTCCTTAAGATCTTCGAGAGAAATTCAAGTCGGCGTCTGACGTTCTTCCAAGGACTGCAATTATAATAGGTTATCTCCAGTAATGCAGCATTTGTAAAAAGCGAGTAAAGCATCCAGGGTTAACAGACAAACCAGCGAACTCGAAATTTTTACATAATCTTTGTGTACATACTTTTGTCTTAGTGATGTGAGCAGTTCGGCAAGCCATCTAGTTGTCTTATGATACGGAGAGCCAGACTCACAAAGCTGGATTGAGTTGTATTCTTGGTTTATGTTTCTTTTGTAATCCGCAAATTCTTGGCATTGGCAATTCAGTTGGTTTAAATCCACAAACATATGCTTGAAATGATGTCCCGATCTTTTGTGGGCTTCAGAGTCCTAGCCATGTGATCCTTGAGTTGACCAGTTTTAGCCTTATCATTTGACAATTTCCGGAACATGGTTCATCCCATAAAATATTCTCAATCTTTTGAATATGCTCAGCGGATTGTGATAATATTATTTTTGTTTTCTTGTTAGATCGGGTGTCAGCAATGATGGCATACGTCTCTAAATCTTCAGGCGCTTCGTGATGTTGCTTTGCTAAACTAGACATACCTTCACTGTTGCAAGCATCATATTCATAATAATCTGTTACAGAATAAGCTTCTTAGTGTTTTAATTCTATGTCATGGGATGTAATTGGAAAACCTTTTGTTCAACTATATTATCAACTAGCATTTCAGCATCAACATTCGTGATCACACAGGAGTTTAAACAGTTTTGTAATATACCTGGAAAATTCCCATGGAATATTTGCCCACTTCTGCTGCGCGCACAGGAAGCTATCGGATATTCACAAAATGTGACCGAAAGTGGACCTGAAAGAGTGGCAGATTTTACAAATGTTTTTTGGTCAGATCACACGTAAGTTTACTTTTGCTTTCCAAGTAATCTTTTGTAGACCGACTGATTAGCAAAGTAGTTTTCGTTAACTTTCCGAGAAAAATGATAAACGAGGGAATCAGCATACTCCTCGCTACTGACCACGTGGGTTGTGACTGCCTGCTGAGTGGTAACTGCTTTCTGTTGATCATGAATTCAGCTGTTAGGCTGTTCGACGCCGTACCTTGTTGAACAGTACTTTTTAATTCTACTCAGTTGCGTGATGTGTGTGCACGGATCAGAACGTGACATGTTTCAACTGATTTACGAACGATTAACCTTACGAACTCACACGGTTTTCTATCACATATCATAGTGCGTTCGACCACTTTGGAAGCACCAGAACATGTCACATACACTAGGGTTTATAGTTCGGTATCCACTAATAATGATTAAATTTTACATTTGAGTTAAGCGGTATGTAGACAGTTATTTACTAAAGTGTAAGAGAGAATTGCACCAACTTACTCATTTTTATCTTCGTCAGACGAAATATTGGAGCTCTGTATTTCAACACACATTTAAAGGTTACTGTCTATCAATTCGGCCTTAATTGTATCTGCATCCCACTATTTTTATGGAACGCAAACTTCTACGTTCATACTACTTTGTGTAAGAATACCATTGGTTTCCATTGCAAACATGGCAAATCGGAAAGTTCAGCTCACACTGTGTGTCCGCAATAAAAGCTGGTTCACCGATTCACTAATGTTCGTCGACCAAAACGTGATCCGTCTGCCAATCACGTGACCGAGGATTCTCGTGATCTTCAATCACCTTGGTCTATTTCGTACACTTAATTCATTACTGGCAGGTCTTTCAACCACATACCCCCAGCTATTTTCCAATTTGGTATGCGCCTGTCTTAATGTATAGTGCTAATCGGCCACCGTGCTAAAATTAACAAACTCACAAGGTCATTTGGCTAGGACAGTGACGGTTATTCTGGTGATCTTTTTAGGACTCCACTAAACTAGTTCCGACTGACTATCGCGCTGGTCAAAGTCAGACCAATCTCAACTGGAATTGTTTTGGGAGTTACGACATCAAGCACAAACTGAAGTGTGCCCTATCCCGTACGTATACGGCTGTCCAATTACGCTTTGTTCAAACCACCAAAAGACTCGTTCTACACAATCGCAAACGCAGTCTGTTTGACCATTCTGTCTCTCACGTTGTCTATCAGTTCACTCGCAGTTGCGGTGACGTTTACATAGGCAGAACAGAATGACGGCTATCTCATCGTGTGGTCGAACACGTCCCAAACTGGCTAAAACAGCGCATGACACAACTGGAAACCGGTGAATCGGTTACTCGAAGCCCCGCATCATCGATTGCCAGACGCCTCATGATAACCGGTCACCAGGTGGTCCCACTTAACTCTATCAAAATATTGTTACGTCAGTAGAACCCGAAGCTACTGGCCTTCAGCGAAGCCATGCTGATTAGAGCTCACCAGCGGGCGCTGTGGACAAAAGTGGGTGAAGCAACCTATAGGGCTGCCGTGGTGGTGATGACATAATACGTGGTGTGACTGTATGCGTGTCCATACCCTGTCTATCTCTAACTGTCTGTCATATATAACTTGCATGTTTTACGTTCGCGACTGATGAGAGTAAACGAAATGTTAACATATCGCGACAAATGTCTTCTTTCTGCGCTAACGAAGATATTTTGGGAGTGTCAAACGAAAATTTTGGTCACCACGAGAAAAAAACTTTGCGTCTCAGCAGTCTGAAACTGGCAGTGAAAATGATAAGTTTTCAAATACACACCCAATGAATACGTCGGTACTTTCATCATACCTTGATCTTGATGCCGTTCGCAAGTTTATTAAATCAATTGCTGCTTGGCATATAGGATCCATGGACGCATTTAAATAAAACATCCATTACGTTCTTATGATCGTTTCGTTCGCGCTGAGAGTGCATTTCACTTGCTTCCATTCGAACAAGCCTTCAGTGTTATCTAAGAAGTCGCATAGTGTACGGAGGAAGTAAATTTATTGTATTCAACGCGTATACTGTATCTGTTAAACTCGTCAAAACATGAACACTTTACGTGATGATAAAAAAGCTAGTATCATAGATGTTCATAACTTCCGGTCGAGCTGCACAACTAGTCCCACTGCTGCCAGTACATCGGTTGTCCATTCTTCGATATCAGAACTGACAGGATAATGGCGGTACCCAAATGTACTGTCATATTTGACGGGTTTATGGCGATCGAGTATAACAGACTTCTATCGGTTTTAATACCATCGGCTGTCCACATGTAATGGAAGTATTCCTGTGGTGTGATGCGCATTTGTCATGTTGTTCGAAACGGTTGTGATCAATATAAGTAAAACGAGTTCTTTCAATGGATTCACACCTACTCAGTCGAATGCGTTAGGGCTCAGGAGGCGTTATCTGCATGCAACAGCATATCAGTTGTATGGGTGGTTTCTGTGTCAAACTATCAGACTGGCCAGTGGAACGGTTAAAATAAAAACTTGCTTTTTTAAGTGTTCATGTTATCGACACAAGTGTGCGGAAACTAACCACCGGATTTTGACAAAATTTGGAGGCATTTCAACAGACACCGTTATGGGAAGCTTAACGATTAGTGAAATGATAAAATCAGCCGGAAAGTCCACAGGTCGCAAAGTAAAAATTATCGTCAAAAAACGATGTGTTTGGCCTATAGTGACGTATAGTGACGCAGTCCGCGTTGCACCATATATTCTCAAGTAAATTAAAAGTTATCGCACGTACTATATACCTATCTGCTGCATGAGAGGATCAACAAGCCATATACTTCAAAGTTACAATGTCACATTAAAAGAATGGCTTCATATAAGATCACTTTCATATCGAGTGCAATGATAGCTTCATATCTTCTCCTCATGTTGTTCATTATATAGTAACTATGGCTGCCAACCGCATATAACATTTTATGTCATTCGTATGAAGGCAAGCGGGATTCATTGCTAAACTGTTTATTTGTGAACAAATACAAGAAAAACTGGTATTTCATTGTTTTAAGTTATCTACTCGAGACACTGTTAGCTTGCTATCCTCGGTTATCACTCGACGTTATGCGCCCTTTGGCTCACGGTGGACGCGGTCGGTTCCCGGTAGCCACATTTAAGCGTGACTAGTTTTGAAACACGGCAAAGGCATTAGTTGACGAGCTGTTTTCCAAACAAGACGCCAGGGTGAGAACCGTATACTTGTGATGCGGAAATACACAATGCGGACATAAATCGTCAGTTGAATGGCTATCTGGGAGGAACGAACAGACACTAGTTGTTCGTCTCAACAGGTGACGAAACCGCATTGTATACAGGTAGCGTACCCTGACTGACTTTCATAATTTCGTTTACCGTATCAAACCGAATTGTTCTATACTGCGTAAGATCAGGCCACAACAACTTTTTACTCGAAAATACAGCAGCATTTTCTGTAAGTAAATTAGATCCAGTACCCCATGCTCATACAGAGCACATGCAAAAATTTGATCGCATCTGTCGCATCCAGATGAACTTTCCAACGAACCTATTTCGAGAGGAAACACCAGGCTTGTGTTTCGCTCTTGTTGTAGCGCGTCAGTAATGCGTGTCCCCGTCACGACTGGGATTAGGACTCCGTCTCCACTTTCGTGAGGCAACCGTGTTGACAATTGCATCAGTGGCCTCAAATTAAGCACGACCGACTTGTCATACAAGAATGCTCAGCCAATTTCGCTCGTGAATAATGATCAGGTTACCCGATCGTCGCGATGGGGGGGACACAGTTACTGTCTGTTAATCCGATGGACAACTCAGTGATTGGGACTTCCGAGACAGGTCGAAATCTGCGATCTCATTTGACCTTCTGGGAGATATTTCAAATGGTTGCTGAGTGATAGAGGATTTGGTCACTTTCACGTTGAACATCACTCGCATTTGATCAAAGCCTGTGCATTCAACCAGACCTTCCAGTCAGCCTGCTCCGAAAAGAAACACTAGACTCTAGTTTCGTTCTGGTTACAGCTGGTAACTAGTGTATATCTAAGAAAGTTTATTTGATTATAAAGGCTACGATCAAATGTAAGTGCTGTTTCGCTTGGACTATTAAATAAACTTCGCCCCAGAATTGAACGTGTATGGGTTTGCGAGTAGATCTTCTGTACAGTGCACTAATGTACAGCCATGTTGAATGATCTCTCGCGCATGTTTTCAGTATCTTTCTTTACAGCTTGCTACTAGTGTCGCTATTTTTGCTTATGGGAGAAAAAGTTTCCACATTGCTGTTGGCCTACCAGCTAGCTAGCCAGATTTGTCCAGTTGGCTAACAAGAGCCGCCACTCACACTCATCTTATCTGGGTCCTTCTAGTTTACTCTGGTCAGGTAGTGAGTGAGTGGGACCGAAAGTAGCGCACCTCAAGCCACTTGTGGTGATGATTAAACGTAGGCCTTCTTTGGTCTCGACCAATGTGGCAAGTTAATCCAGTACAGATATTTCATTGGGGTCCGCTTTGGCGACTGGGAGTGAACATAAATGTTGGTGCACATCAACAAGGTAAAGGTAGCTGGATGAGCATTAGAAGCGTCCAAGAGGAGGCCGTCCCTTTGACTGTGACCATCTTAGCAACCTGAATGTCTTGTGTGACAACGCGAACTGACCAGCTCCAATGAATTCTGTATAGGTGCGTACCTTGTTACATTGTTATGATTTCGCTCAACTCAACTGTTGAGCGACTACATGGCTCGTGGTTGCACACGGGGCATGTAGGAAGTGTGGTTAAGTAAACGACAATGACAAGAGCTTTTTGCGACGACTGGCCAGCGTATTGATGTGATTTTGCATTGAGTGCATTGCGGTTTGAATGCTGACAAGGAAGCTGGACACTCTAAAATCGGGACAGTAGGAAACAAGTCGCAACATTCCCAAGAAGAGTGAAAGTGCCCATAGAGGAAATAAAAACATTCAACCAAGCACGGCGGTCGACAAGTGTATGGCTTAGAAGGAGTGAAAAGGCCCTAATTAAGGGCCACTCAAGACCAACTTTTGAAAATGACATTCGCAATAATTATTTTATGAAGTTGTTGGGACAGTTTATTTAAGACGGTTCACCAAGTACAGTCCAAAAGCTGTGGCGTATATATATGGACGGACAGGACACAGGTTGTTTATGTACCTTAAAAGATGGTGCTATATCTGTTCTTTGCCGGGAATGTGTACTAACTAGCAAGGTTGGCTGGGCTCCACTGTATTTCTTATCATTCCCCATTGTTAGGTATCCACTTGTGGGATGTACGATCAAACACAAATAATATGAAAAAGTTTACATTTGATAATGTTATCTGGGTCATCATTTCTGTCTGAGAGTAATTAAATATGACTGATTTCACCACAGCTCCACAACGTTTTTTGCAGCGCCAATTAATTCTGTTAGCATACGTAAGATGTTTCTTATACAATCCAGAAGGAATCCAATGCAGCAAGCCTAACTAAACCAGTAACCGAATTCTCAGTTGAAAAACGCGTGTGGATGAAAAGTCGTTAGTCTGTTAGTTGGGGTACCAAAATGGTCTAAGTTCCGTTGGTAGTTGATTGAACGAACAGCACTTATACATCGGTAGACAATCGTTTGCATTTAAACACGTGATAAAGTGCACACTGCGTCTTTCCATTCATTGGAATCAACCACGTCCTCATTTCGTTAGTGCCTGTCCTGATTACCGATATATGTCAAGAGGCCTATTGTGCCAAGCTGCAATCGGTAAATCATGTCAGTGATTTGTTAAGGATTAAATTTTGTTTGTGTTGAAACGGCTTCCCGACGAGTTAAGAACACTAACTTGAAGGACATAAACATTATGTGGGCGAATGAAACTTTCATTATGGAGTGTAGTTTTGTATGCTTTTATGGTTGAATCGCTGGTCCACTCAGGTTTTCAGCTCGAGTTGTCTGTGGTAAAGTAAAACACTTCAGATCTCGCTGAAAATTACGATTAACGCGTTATGATCGCATCTCCCTTCATCTCGTCTCTTTTGCTCCAGTGTGATGTTCCGGCAGCTCATGAGTTAACTTTCTTATGAAACAACTTCCGAATATCAGCTCAGTTGGACTGTTTTTTGTAGACTGACTTGGCGCCACAGAGTGAGAGAATAAAAACCGATCTGCCTAACTAGAACTGCCTATCATTTGTTGAGACCACAATTCACTGCCTGCGAGGCTCCATCTTTTGGTCTGTTCGAAAAGGAAGATCACGGCTGCTCTTGGGCTGTTCCATTCCAGTGATGATAACATATTCCTGAAATACCATGTCAGTAGAAGCAATATGATCATCTGTGCCGATAGAATTCGGCAGGCCAGAATTGCTGAAACATGCTGACAACGTTTTCGTTATAATGCGCACTGTCCTACATAATTGTATCCCTTTGTAATAAGCATAGGTTACAAATAGATACAGCTCATTATCGCTTTCATAACGTCATCGAAGTGGCAGCTACTTGGGGCCAACCAAGACGATAAAGATGTAGACAGACGTTTCCCATCACTGATGAACAGGTATGCTGAGTCCAGTAAAAGAACGAATAAAATCTCTACTAGAATTGGTGTAGATATTCAGGCTCTGCCAACTCCGTGTTACATTAAGTACTGCATTACCTTCCGACGAAAATTACATGACGTACGTACAGTGAACATTAACGCACATCAGAACCAACCTCAAACCACTAGACAAGTTGTTCTATTGACATAAACACTATGATCACTTACATACAGTAACCTCAGTTCGTTTGCGTTCGCAGATTGAAGTACGACAATTTTCCACAAGAGGGCGTCAAAGTTCCAAATGCGGACCGATAGATGTAGGCACAGACGACCAACAGGCAAAGGTGAGCCAACAAAAGGCAGTCAAAACAGTCTGACGTGTGACTATTTACCTGAGCTTTATGCAAACCGATTGGTTTGTATCAGACTCACGATGATCAATGGGAAAACCGTGGTCACAGGGATAGAAGTAAGGAGCGGGTGACCGACGGTTATTGGCTCTTGGGCCTGTGAGTGCAAATCAGTAATCAGGGCAAACGAATTAGAAACTATGCATTTTGTTTGCGAGCTGTGGGACTGACGCCGTCAAGCACTTCGTCATTCAAGGTCACGAGAAGGACGCACAGGGGATGTTGTTAGAATACCGGGAGAAAAGCGACCGGGGTCTAGGAACATCGGGAACAACGGCATCTGGATGATTAATGTGAACATCGGTTACATTGCAGCCCCGGAGAATTTCTCACCGCGAATGGCAGCCGACAATTATTTCCACACTGAATTCAGATTTGATGGGTTTAGGGAATGTTAAACTACTATCATGAAAGGCAAGCATGTCAACAGCAAGTGTCTTGTTCGCTACCTCTTCTCGGTCGACGAGGTTCCGATTTCTCTCACTACACTGTCCGAAGCACCCAGAGCGGTTGACATTTGGGATAGCACTGTATCAAGCCCAGACTGTCTAACTCCAACGACCTGGAAGAATATCGTCCACCGTTCTCTTCTGTTCCGTGGAGTGTATTCCTTAGTGCAGGACACTTGCCTCAAACCGGATTTCTGCCAGGATGACCTCCATATATCGTTCCCGGATTTCTGTCTCATGTTATCTTCTTCCTCTTCCATTGTTTTTTCCGTGGATTTTGCTCCATTTTCTGAATACGCGACTACAAGTTGGTCTCCTCCGTCACGATGGTCGTACTGAAATGTCCTCATTGTTCATAAGATCCACCATTTTGTCAAATCCAACGAAAAATACTGATATTTGTAGATACGTGCATATCAGATACTTCCGACAATGTGCCCATGACTTACTCTGTGGTACTTCTAATACAGATGGCACTCCATTCATTCTTGTAACCGCCTTCGAAACATCTACTGTCTCTCGGCTTTCCTTTTTTGCAACCTGCCATGCTCATCCTATCAGTGGAAATATGCAGCAACCCCTTTCTCCCTTTCTGTTCGCCATAGCTGAGTGCCCTCTTTTTCGTTTCATCCTTCCAAGATCGTTCGATTACCTGTCACTTCCTGGTTATGTAACATTATTTGTCACTTCAACGGCTACCCCGACGGCTAGTCTGAAATACCATCAAACGAACCTACTCGAGCTCGAAATGTCGATTATTTGGATGAAAACATTCTGCATGCATATGATGACTGACGTATATTGTAGGACGACGGTACTTTACATGCTCTACTGATAGATCTAATCTGTCCTCAACAAACCATGTTGTGGAAAGTGCCTGGCGCCCCTACAACAACAAGGGAACGTAATAAGCAAACACGATTGCTGACTAAAACAAATGTTCGAAGAAGTTGGTCGGCGTTCATCAAGTGACAACAAGGGATACGGCTTCTCTGTCAACACAATTCTCTGCCTTTTGCATCAACTAACACTAGATTTAGAATACAAAACAACGCTCAAGACACTAGGTGTCAGAGTCAAGTCAATAATTAGCAAAGTACTGANTCTAGTGCTTCTTTTCGAAAGAGGCTGGCTGTAAAGTCTATCTGAATGCGAAGGCTGCGATCAAATATGAGTGATGGTCAACTTGAAAATTAGCAAATTGTTTCGCCGCTGCAGGGACTGGCCAACTTCAGCCACGTGTACCCCTCAACAAAAGAATGGTTTATTCAACACCTGTACATGACAAGTTCCGTATCACTGAAGAGCATTTACAGCTAAACTTTGGCCAACCAACTCTGAAGGTTATGTGAATGGACGGTGAGATCGATTATGTTAAGGGAAATGTAGTCTGTGGGAAATACAGTGCATGGCGATGCAGGTCTGAGTCACTCTTTTTCTTTCTACCGCCATACGACTAACTACAAATAGTAAGCAAACTGTTTACAGCCTTTACTTCCGTGCCATTAACGTATACGTGAACGCACTACACATAAAATGCTGTCGCTTTCAAGAGAAGGTCATCGCTTCTTGTGCTACCCAAGAGATGCTGTGAGACAAATCAGGATGCGCACTCGCATATATTGTAAACATACTCATTTATGTGTGAAATAGGGTTCGACGAGACAAGAATACCCTGCTATTCCTTGCCAGGTTGTCACTTTTTTGTCAGTGCCACACATCTCCCATGACCGCTCTTACCCCAACCTGATCCAGTGATCTTCAAAGACGGTGCAGCATTTCTAGTAGATGTAGCCGACTGAGAGTTTCACCGAATGCACACGATAGTTCGGTCGCGTATTTAGTTAGCGTATTGAAAAATCAGAACAGCGTTTGTTCCGAATTGCGCTAAGTAATATCAGCTTACTAGAAAAGAAATGTTCTCCCAAAAAAACAACAGTGTTTACGTGCTGTTGGGTAACAAGCATGTTGTGTTTTAGTTGCTTTGTTCTTTACTATGTTCCACGACCTTGACTCAAAGAGCCCGGATGCTTAAATTCGATAAGCTGTCAAACAACCCAAGAAAATTCCTCAACTATAAATACGGCTGCACCTGTTCGATGGATGTCAGGCGCTTCTGCTGACATTCAATATCCTACACGATCAGTGATTCCAGCTCTGTTAGCAGTACTAGTGTCGGCGTCACTCATACAGTGCCTTATTCATTGATCGGCGTGGCTGTTGTCTACAAACATCTTTGTAAAAAATGCACAGGTTGGGTTACGCGACTCATCAAAAGGCAACCAATACCATAACGCTCTCGGTGACCTACGGGAAAAGAGGTATTAGAATTGGTGTGCTTGGTGCAGCACAAATAATGGACCCGGATGCATTGTCATGTCTGCTCGGATTGTACTTTTCCCAACGCGTGTTCCACGATCCATTTTGCTTATTTTGGTTGCGTCTGTGGGGTCATAAACACATTCAACTCGTATGTGAAATAAATGTACAGGCATGTTCCATATGCTTCTGTTGATGTGTCGTTATACATACCATTATCTCTAACGTTATATTGCAGAATGGTTAGCAGTTTTCCCATCTTGACGTATATACTACTTATGATTGCTGATGCTCCGAAGGTCATAAATACTACAATGTCTGCCATTCGGTTAATACACTAGCAGTTTATTGCCGATTTAAGAGGATACTATGCTTACAATCCTGCAATCGGATCACCATGTTCAGCCTCACTGACCGGTTGAGCTTTTCGTTCCAATGGCAACTTGTCTGATTGGACTCATAGCAGTTCCATTGAAGTCAGCATAGTGATCGAAGCATCACAAATTAAGCAGCGCGAGAAGCTGGTTGAGTCTAATTTGCTGTAGCTGATTAATGCACTTGCAAGTACCCGCAATTCACGGCTTGATATCTAACCAAAAGAGCTGTACTTCGGATTAGCCCTAGTGTTCTAGTGGATTGGTTGTAAATTTTACTCGGGTTCGAGTTTGCTGAAACAGATGAGTAGGGAAGCAGAAACTTGTTAGACTGTATCAGTTAACTAAAAATTATTTGCAACGGAGATTTTCGTCCAGCGTTCCCAAATCCCAACTTCAATAGCATCAACTCTTCACTACTAACAAGTTTATGAAGTTCAACGGTTTTGCTGCCCATATATTTCGTTCCAAGTGCTTCCCACAGTGACGTTCGCACAAAAAGAAGAAGGGAAGGTGGGACTTTCGACAACGCTGATATTCGGTTTTTTTGAAACTTGGTTCTAATGACCTCTCTTCATTATAGTAAGTTAACTAACTTCCAGAACGATGGTGTTTCAGACATCATTCTCACGCGAATTTGGTGTGACTGTGTTGCTTAACACTTATTTTTGTCATAATTCCATGACGGAAATTAGAGGAGGGGCGTTATTCTTACCAAACTATTCTGCCAACGAGGTGTTCCGTAAATTTTGTTTTCTAGGGTTCTTATTATTTCGTAATATAGTGAGGATGAGTGATGAGAGCAATCTTCAGCTGTTTTCGGACTGCTGGTGGCAGTCCGTCCAAGAAATGATCAGTCATCTTACCATGTTCCGAATCCTGGTCCAACTCCAGCAGGATTCTCGACAACGTTGTTCGCATTAACACGCCATAAACGAAAGTGTTGCCTCGGAGACCAAACTGGGTGCTATCCAACCGCCGCATTACCTCTTGGCAGTCGACTGGGC
The DNA here is from genome assembly GCA_008508345.1 of Paragonimus westermani. NCBI lineage: Eukaryota > Metazoa > Platyhelminthes > Trematoda > Plagiorchiida > Troglotrematidae > Paragonimus > Paragonimus westermani. Next base: position 188,801 of record QNGE01000996.1, read on the forward strand.
TGTTGAACCCAACTATCAGCACCTCCCTCGTGGCTGTCCACTCCAGCTTCGCATGGATCCTTTGCACCGCCCCTAGCAACAACTGTGCCCTGCTCTTGAGAAACATTCACAGGGATGCCGGCTTCTCCCGGTCATTCTCTACTCCGGCTATCTCAGCCTTGCCCCAAAAGTCATTCAGGAAGCTCCGGACGTCCCTACTGTTGAATGGCTGTGGCTACGAGACCTTTATTCTCAACCCTGGTCACAGCATCAATTGATAAGAGCCAAGAAAGCGGGTGGCACACAGAATGTTCATTCCGAAAGTCAGCAGAAAATAAATGCTCAAGCACCATAACACACAAAAACACTTGTCTGCAAATAACACTTATCCAAGGGGGCCATGTGTGCCATTGTCAACTTCTTGTACGAAAAAGGCCACCTGGTGTCAGGGTGTACTCCGGTTTATTGTATTTTCTCCTCGCTCACTTCACTACCCAAATATATGTCTGCATCTGACTACTGAATGGCAATGTGGGTAGTATGAAGTAAATGCGTCCTCATCGTACTATAGAACACAGAAGTAAGTGGTCGGTGCACTTTCGGTTTGATCACATTCCGGTTAATTATAGAGATACCGTTCGCTCCATGGACCACCTTCTCGGGTGTTACCTCCCTGAAAGTATGAAGTCTTTTTTATAGTTGATCGTGAATTCACGGTGCATGGCTGGTTTCATCACCGCCTCAACTAATCCGGCGGACTAACTGACCGACTTATCGATATAAAATAAGTTTCCTATTACTGTTGCAGATCGCGGAAGCTTGAACTCACCGCCGCGTGTTTGGTAATCCAAACAGTTTCCATCAGCCTAATTGGAGCTCATACGCTCGTGCCGGTGGAAATACTATCCCAATGAAACATAGGCGGAAGCGGATTTTCATGAAACTTGATACTGTGAATAATAACAGAAGGTGCCGGTCCTACCTGTTTGTGGCAAACAGTGGTAGATCAATTCAAAACAGATTTCATAGTTGGCTACTGATAATGTAACAGTAGTGTAATATGCAAACAGAATAAACTACCTTTTGCCATAGTCCATACGTATAATCATTCCCGCTAATTTCATTCATTCTTTCATGGCATTTACAGTTATTTGATTCCTAGCTGACGAGCAATCTTCCTTCAGAACTAAAATTTCTGCGAGTGTTTCAAAAGATACTTGAGAATGGGCATTAGCCAATGAATCATAATTTTTTAGTTGGTGATTATTTCAACTGTTTTATACCACAACCGAAAATACCTCGTATCTCACAGAGATAGACTTGTCATCTAGAATTTCCGACCATAAACCCCTGTGTACCTCAAGTTCGAGAGACGTTGAGTCAAATGTCTGCTAGATTTCCTCCTTCACCTCATCTGACGTAGGCGTGTCCAGAGTGAAGGACGGTTTATGTGACTCCAACAGCTACAAAGTTGGTGAGAACGGATCGGCCAAATACCAGATTAGTTATTGGCGGGGTAGACAAGATTTTGTACCGACGAACTCACCTGCCATTTGAAAGGCTATAACGTACTCCGTCCGTGTGCAACGGGTTCACTGGTTACCTAACGAACTATGTGATGGACATAGAAGATCAAGTTTGTTTCCTCGTGCCCGGCAAATAAGTTTATCAGTGTTAGGTTATCAAGTTTTATCACTTCCCTTATTTTCAAATGTGATTAATTCGACGTTCTCCGCAATGCAACATCTGCCTAGTGGAGTTTTTCTGTGTGAACAGCAACCATGAATATTCCAAAAATGTTCCACTTTAGCTGTAATACTTAGCGTTCAGCTTGCCAAACCTCGTCTTATTAGTAAGAAGTCAAACTGAACTAAGTATGGTTGTCGCCGTTTAAGAGATTCAGCTTCCATAACCCACCCACCTTTAATTCTATTACCTCATCTAATATTAATTTCTGCTGCTAGTGCTTGTTCTGTTGTTCTGACGGCTCACTAACGCAGCAATCAGTTAGAATTCAGGTGAATTTAATGAATTTATGACGTTCTGAAAAAGGTGCATTTCTTGTCTGGATCTAACTGCACTTCAAAAACTGAAGTACACGGATTGCTTAATTAAAAGGATTAAAAGACATGAAAGTACCATTAACCCACGCTTATATCCGAGCTGCTGTCTTCTCACTGACATCTGATAAAAGAGCTGACAAACTGGGGTGATAGATCTGCCGGTCATCTCACGTCAGGCACGCGTTCAAATGATCGCAACACTGGAGTGTTGGCAGGTTGGTAGTGTTCGCATGCAAATTCTCGCCACCCTGCTGCTATTATTGTTAGATTACTCACGTGAGTGAGGTAGAGTCAAAGATATGATAGGTGGCACATTGGTTGCTTCATTGAAGCCATACCGTCAGTCGGACCATGAGGGTTGTAATTATGAGGATGACTAAAGCCGTAAGTGAACATGTTCGTAATATCAACATTAGTTCGGTATAGAGAGGAGAATACCCTGTGCGACGTGACGTAGTTCAAGTTGGTTGCTTAGGATCCCTTGGTGAGAAGAATCGCGGTGTTGTTGCTCACTGTTTGATCCGTTCTGTTCGAAAAGCCGCCTGTTATTATCGTCATATACATCCCCGCATTGATTACAAAGTCGTATATGATACAGCTGCTTGCTTACACCCTTTCCCCTATATTTCGAACAATAAGTTGGCGTAGACAACGGGTTGTGTTATCTGTTGTACGTCCGAAATGGTGGGTAAGCTCATTTCTGTCAACGCCGCTACTGTCACTACCACCCATTCTCATCTTTACATGCACACACACACGGTTGGCGGTATCCGTCTCAGACTACCCCGTCATAGTGAACGAATCCAAAGGACAAGTGTACATGACAATCACCACAAGCGGCTTGTGCTGCATTACTTTTGGTTCTATTCACGTACCACGTATCCAATGTAAACCCGAGAGAGTAAGACAAGAAGGTGTGTGCATGGAGGCCCTTCTGACCCAACCGGCCCATGCTGGTAAGTTGATAGGAAATTGACATCCTCGCCTCAAGGACACAAGAAATCCAAGAAAGACCAATGGTAATTTCTAAGCTGGTGAGGAAGAAATTGAAAATGTAGAAAAAACGGTAGATCAATATCAGAACACATAGTATTGCATTCTAGACAGGATCGGCGACTGAACAGAACCGGACAAAATCTTCAGTATATGATGCACCGACAAGGATGAAAAAGGAAAGGTGGCGAGCCGCCATTTCCTAGGTGTCTGAAACGAACAAAGACTGATTTACCAAGCGACGGCGGCCGTTGCTTCATTCGGCCTATATATATATATATATGTATATATATATGACATAACTTACTTTTGCCAAACACTCGTCACCTCTCGGTTGACCGTATGCTATCAGTTGATTGATGGTTCGCCAACTCAATACAGTTAGTACACTCGCGGCCGCATTCTTTGCATCGCCATGTAATCACGCCACCACGATCTACCGTGTCAATAATCAGCTTGGGAGCCGCGCAAGTGAATTAATGGCTGCGCCACTGTCATTCACTGAACCTTCGGGCGTCTGTCTCGATTGCATTCCTCCAGACCGTCCGGTTCAAGGGTAGGTGCTACCGAGATGAGAAATGTCTATCCGGATTGGATTCTGGTATTGTAGCTTCTGAAGGTCAGGATTTCGCTTACTATTTTTGAGTTGCGCTTACAGCATCTTTTTCGGAATCCGGTTGTCAGCTACCGCACGGACGTGTCACAATTGGGCGGGTCGACTGAGTGTCAGTCTGCCTTCAACCCCGCCCATCTCTGCTCGCCAGACTACCTCTGTGTGTTTCTAACCATATCCGGACACTGGGTACCCAGTGGCGTCGTAGATATTGCAGATGGAAGCGACTCATTTGCCGCATGGGGCGCCGACAAAAAGTTCAAGATTCAATGCGGTACAATAACATGAACAGTACCACACAGCAGCAGACAAGTAGCTAGATGGTCATCTTCTGGCTGCGATTATTTTAGGTTGGTCATTCGAGACGTCCGAGGGCAGCAATAACAGTCGCTATACGAGCTCACAATTTGCGGTCTGCTGACAAATATTTCGATAAGCTGCTATCAAAGTAGCAGAAGACTGCGCGGTTATCGACGTGACTTCTACTGGTGCGAACTTAAGATGTTTTGAGACCCGGTGGTCAATAATAACGAGAACTGACAACGCACGGATATACGAATCACGAACACGTAGCACAGCGCTTAACGATACCCGGAAACCTCAGAAGAACACGGAAGACCGTGACCTTTAGCCGAGAATGTATTTGCTCTCAAACCAAAGGTAACTTGACAGACCAGCGTTCGCGTATATATGGTTTTTGAACAGCCTTGGAAAACCCCACTGGAATTAGCCCATTACAAGTGAAATGGACCGATCAAAGACAGAGGGGAAAACGTAGGCCGGATTCAAGTTTTAGCGCATTGTGGCGCGAAAAAATCGAATTCAAATTTATAAATTAATTTTCAAGGATATCTCAAAAATTAAACCGTTCTTGGGGGAAATAGACCTTCCCCAACAAGATGTTGACACAGCATCTCCGCCCGCAGATGGCTGAAGAAAGATCAATTTGTCACCTCTGTATATTTAAAATCCACATTTAGATGCCGCGGTGGCAAAAGCCACGGCTAGTTGCTGAACGTCTGCTTTGCTCTGTACAGCTTGCACACCATCACTTACAAGGAACAGAATGTGTACAGCCGGATTAGGTGACCGAGTTGGGGCGCCGAAACTGTGGATATTCGGGAGGCGGCCATACCTCTGGTATTCACGATCAACATCGAACTTCTAGATTTGGCGTTGCTTTCAAATACAGATTAAATGGGGGTTGGTTCTAGGACTCAGCCTTGCTATGAGCCATTAACAACTTCAAAATCATGAGAGGTTGATCCACATGATTGCCCTTTCAACTTCGTTCTCACACGTAACGCTTTACTCAAATCAACGAACTTACCTGAAAATCCACACTTGCCAGGTACTGTCCGCAGTAACTTACGGCTCACGAAATCAAAAGCCTTGTTGCACACAACGGCTGATTTTATTCATGACATTTCGTCTTGATCCGTCGGGCAGCGAACAATACGTCGAGTGCACCGCGACTAATCCGAACTTCAACCTGCATCTTGGGAATACTGGCCCTCAAAAATTCCAGAATTAGTCGGTTCAGTAGGATTCTTGCCAGCACATTTTCATCTCAGTTCTGTAGACTGACACCCCGATAACTACCGGTGCTCTGCTTACTTCTCTTACCTCTAGACGAAGGTACGATAAGGGCATCCTCGAACAACTGACAGACTGCCTTCTACCCCAGATGAAGTGAACCAGCTGGAGCAGTGTACGTCATAAATGTGGGCAACCGTGATTCAGAAGTTCTCTTGACATGTCTTTACATTTCATTCCTCAGTTGTTCGATAACTCTCTGTACCTCTGACAAATCCCGGGTGACAGCGCGTGACCCATTGATATGATGCAGAGGCAGGCTACTCAAGATCACCCAATCCGTGGTGATCGGCCGGTTCAGTATGTTGCCAACGTGCTTGCGCCAGATTTCCATGATGTCTTCCGATTACGTGCGCGAGACGTCAGAGTTCATGTCAATCAGTACATTAAAAAACTGGGAGAATAGGAGACTGTCTTATATGAATAATCTAATTTTGTTTTTTCGACTTTCAGCACAGCCCGCATCAACTCCTCCTGCTTTTTTCACAAGTTGTCTTTAATTTCATGGTACATACAGCCCCTTTCATCATTCGTGTGATACGCAAGAACGTAAAACTTTTACACAATCACGTAAGGAAATAAGTGCTGACGATCACTTCATGGGTGATTCCAGGTCTTAATACCGCACTTATACAGCTGGAGTCGAGCAGTTTGATAATCAACTCATGTGTAGCTTACAGGTGGAGCAAATGCTTACCGTTCTCCTTGAATGTAATAGTGCTATGCAGTGTTAGGACCCCCTGCCAGAAGGCTGGGTAGTGCCCAACCCGCACGTTTGAATCGCCTAGAACAGACAATCGGTCACTCACCGGTTGAGCGAACTGTCAGTTATATCATCGGTGTGACACTTCGTTGGGTCATAAACACTGAAATATAACGGACTTATTTGAACTGTGCCGCACGCGCATGAGCGTGATTTGATGGCTGACGCCGTGCTGTTCGTCTTCCCTAAAACAACTGATGTGCTCACCGACTGCGGAACAGACACCGTGTTACTGAGCACCTCATGCACAGTAACCTGTTCAACAGAAGGTATACCCCACACCTGCTTCTCGGAGCTTATCTTGGTCTGCAAGCTTTGTCTTAACTGAGGCCGCAACAATGGTGCTTTAGCGGCTCAGCTCCGTCGCGATTAGTGTGGTGAAACGTTCCTGCTTTTCGGTGCTGCATCGATCAAGCAGCGCACATACACTCTAGGTCCTGACAGACATCTGGTGTCCACTGGTGTGTTTCAGGTTGAAGTGTGAGACATCAGCTGGAATTTCTATTTCAACCATTTCACTCGTGGGGCAAAAGAAAGCAGCGTTTTCTTGGAAACCCCCACTCGGAAACTAACTCAAAAGCCTTATCTGCTAAATCGCAGGATGTAGGGTTTTCTTGATACTCTGACTGGGTTAGATGACTGAACAATCCGACCTAAGTGGCAAAGAATGACTAACCTATTGCGGGACGCGGTGAATAAGACATTGGCGGCACATTCCGCTTACTGCTGAGTGCAGTAGATGTATAGTAAGTCACATCATGAATTCGCGAACTGGTATGAGTGTTTCGACGGTGCGGGGAAATACGTCGGCGGTTGCGGTCAGCCGTTGGGCTATCAGTGTACACTTTGTCGGAGAGTACCTGTTCTAACACCCTCCTTTCTTACGCGGAAGATGGTAGTGTTACAACTATAAACTCATACTCATTGTAGTCGACAGTAGGACGTAAAGAACATAACTGCAGAGCAAATCATAACTACTATCTCCCTGGCTGTTACTCTTTAGTCCAACTGACGTGGTTGAATCTGAAAGATCGAAGTCCTAGTTAACGTACCCGTCCGGACCAAAACATCACACAGACTTAAACGCCACATCAGTGTAGCAGAAAAGGTCAACGCATGGCTATTGAGAACGAACACCGGCAAATCGAAAACCATCAAGTTCTGTTGCACATGTACACTTCTTAAGAGAAACAAAAGAGACAACACAGAGTACTTTGACTTCGTCACACTAGCTGAACGGTACACAGTCCAGCTGAGAAGATTTTCAATCCCAATTCATTCGGCTAACAGATTGCAAGTCGAATACCATTCACACATCAGTGTAAATCTTCTCTAGTATGCTTATTGGATTTCGATAGATTCAAACACTTTATTACCCACTTTTGTTATCTATGAATATCTGGTACACTGCAACTTACGTGTACGTAATCTTAATAACGCTGTTTACCTCCCAATAACAGGTACTCTTTGATCTACTACCAAAACTGTAAGAATATTATACATTGTACCATCCCAGTGGTGCAAGTCTCACTTGCTATTCTGTTGAAGTGTACTTCGACCAGGTTGTACCTGTTCCAGTGTCAGCTTTGAGTATCAAAGAACGGATTAAATCCTGCTTATCTGTATCTTGGCAACTTTGTCTGAACGATGGGGTTGATGGACACCGACGAAATTTAAATGATCGCGCGAATGTTTTAGGCTTGGGTTTGAGGACTGCTTGCGACTAATCCAAGAGCCGTTACCCAGAGATGACGATCTAACCTAACCTGGTCACTGTACGCTGAAATCAACTTGTTAAATGCGGGTGGAAACCGAAAGTGGAGCAGCTGTGAATTCACTGTTTCCGTTACCCCGCATGTACGTCCATTTATAAGTTTTCGCACATGGTGTAGTGCGCTTACAGGTACTTCCTTGTGTACTATTTGACCGGTTGGCTACGACGGTGTTCTGTATTTATCGCTGTTACGTAGCAAAAGAGCAAACCACAGGAAAAATTACGTCATATGAATCAGTTCCCTTGTTCACAGTCTCCGTGCTCATTGGCTGGCTTACTTACGCTGGTTATCTTCACGCGCCCGTTACTATTTTACTATTTTTATCCACCATCCGGCCATTTAGATGATAAAACCATAACTTTTGTCTAGTTGGTCATTATAACAGACAAATCATGTTGTGATAGGGGGGGACTGTAAACGCGAACACTATTCATATGAGGCACCTAATCTGTTATAAGGTCTAAGGAGTGTTTTCGCTTGATTTCGCTGCATAACAGTACAAGCACCGAAGTATAACGAAAATATTTCACTCTGTCAACGATTTTAACGGCTTATTATCGTTTGTGGCCCTGCATATTCAACCACTCTCCGGATTTAGAGGTAAAACAGGGTGAGACAGCCGTGGTCTGCCTACTTTAGTTCGCTGAGGCTGAGTTCCCTTACTGTTGGTTCACACGTGAAAATTAACACTCTACCAGTGTGGGTTGGGGACTTAACAGCCGATTTAAAAAACGAAGCAACACAACTCTCCCTTATAGATTAGTGTTAACATTCGGTGAACAGACTAACGGCTATTTTCTAACGCTGGCTAGTATTGTACGAACAACATGAACACAATCTCGGCTGACTTGAGTATGAAGAAGGTGTTGTCTACACTACGCTCTGAAATGAGAATTGAAGTGATCCAGGAGGAAACTTGTGTATCCCGGCTGAGCCAGCATGAAAAGTAAATTACACCTAACAATTAACAGAGTATAGCGGGCGGATGGATGAATCAATAACAAGCCAATGAGAGAAGGACAAAGTATGTCTTGGCAGGCTAGACGGGGTTCGCACGTGAACTTCGCAACCGGCAACTGTGCAACGGGGAGGGTCACGTGAGTAAGCGATTTTGTGTGTCTGTGTGCATGCACTTGCGGGACCGTACAGAAAGTGTACGATATATAGGTTTCATTTATCAACATACAAAGTAGTGGGGACACCGAAGAAGACGGACGCACAGAATGTAGAACCCAGTAATAAAGACTTCTGTTATCAGTCTGGCTCTTAATAACAGTGACATATAAACCCTAAACTTTCGTGTGCTTATTGCTTCACTGCTTAGATGAGCTCACTGTCTAAAGACTACTGCTACTCTTATTGTAAAAACTCTGCATGAAACAATTACACCATTTTAGAATAAGCATGGGGCACTGAGGTACTTTTTCATCACATCATCGCACACTATCTCAATATTTGAACATTGTTTTGCGATGACTAACACAGTTCGTAAAATCACTCCACAATTGCAGAGGTAGTGAATCTTTATCTAAGGACTGCTTAAAATCTTCAAAGACGATCGAGACCTTATAAAACTAATGGTGTAGGATTCTCGCGCCAGCCGTAGCTGCGTACATATTAAAGTGCCGTCCAGGGATATTGTCCAATGTGGTGCATTCATTCCTGCTACACAATGATCTCACAACTGGGCAAGTGCGGTTGGTGCGTCTTCGTTCAAGGCATTCTAATGACTGGAAGAGGAGCTGCCTTCTTGTGTCTTAAGTCTTCCAAGTACTTGTGCTGACTGGACGATGAAGAGAATATTGATGCTGATATTCATTAGTGGAACAGCTGTCAATGGCTGGGATGGATTTGTCTTTTTCTAAATAAACTTCCACTCGCAGCAGTAAGTGCTCCAGAGACACTAACAACACGTCAGCTACCCACAGCACAAATTCGTCCATGTAATCGTCAATCAGAATAGGTTTCTTCTTATCACATCTAGCTATGGCGTCAAAACAAAAACAGTATACAATTGGCCGCAAGCTCTAAGACTATTCACATTTTTCATTGACGAAACCATACGCCAGTCTTCTCCTTGCTCAAACGTCTGGATGATACGCTTGCGCGTTGTATCAGAGATGCAGTTGTTCTTGCGATCGGTGTACTCATTTTGGGAGTAGTCTCGAAACTGAGCTTCTGAGTCATTGGATTCATCCGCATGGCATCGACCCTCTAGATTCTGTCAAACAGGTACTGGAATGATATCCAGGTCACTTCGTTTGGCCTGTGTGTATTCACTCTTTCGCACTGTTTTCGGGCTGAAATTCAGGAAGCATTTGCTCTTTCCGTCCTATCACGTCACACCGACCACATCATTTCGATACTTTTTATCACTCGAACAACGAATGCAGTCGAAATGACCAGGGTGTAGACCGATGATACGTTGAACCCCCGTGGTGCGCTCACACGAATAGTCCACACTATGGCTGCTCGTGTCGATCAACTAAACCACGTTGACAACGTACCTTACCTTTGCATTCAAACTTACGCAGTGCTGGTTTACACAATCAACAATAGGACTGTCACCGAGGGTTTGAATTTGTACACAACTGGTTCCCCACTTTGTTACATTTGGTATATCTCTGTGTATTCCGTGCCGAATTGAGCGAGTTTGCTCTATTCAGTCACTTAGACGATTTTTACCAGCTTGAACACCAGGTTGGTGAATAGTCCTGAGTAGCCATCTTGTGAAGTGGATCTGAGAGCAACATGGGACGACGAGGGCGTCAAATGCTGATGCTGTCACGCCTTTTTAACTGAGGCATCTGGGCAGGCTGTGGAACCATGAAACTGGCGATCGATGGGGCTAATAATGTTTGGGTCATAGACACTTAGGTGTGCCGGTTATACCCAAATGAAAAGTTTTCAAGAACGTTGGTGGGATAGTCAGTGTGACAATAAACGATTCTGATTACTAGTTCGATTAAACGCAGTCTGCGTCCAGACAGCAAGGCCAGCTTTACCCGCCAGTAAGCATACCATCTGGTAATCAAATGATAGGGGGTGAATCGAATGGTGCGATCAAGTACAATGACTAATTCCGCTCCTCCAATAAGCACACGATGAACGACCAACAGGACAAGCAGCACCATTAAATCAGAAATCGATGTAATGGACACAAGACGAGCAACAACACCATTCAACGGGTGTAAAAACTACCTACCAAAAAGTCGGTTAACGAGATGATTAATAAACGTGAGTGTTCATTATAAATATGGCCCTGTCATGTAGCACCATAGGGTCTGATCAGAGTCTTGGGCTTGATGTAACCGGAAAGAGAAAGCCGACAGACAGGAAGGCACTCAGTAGCGAGAAGATACCAATTCCAGTTCCCGATTAGTTGTTGATGAGTAAGAATTCACCGGTTGAACTTTAATGACAGTGAAATGTCATATGGCGGGACTTCGACATATTCATTCAACTGCAAAAACACCCTAAGTCACACCTGGTGGCAGTATTCCGGAGCGCAGTTGGAGACAAAGCTGGACGGGTGTATTAACTTTTTGACCGAGAAGAAGATGACTACAACCTGAAAAATTGAGTCAAGAAATTCGGACGATCTTTGGGATCACTCAAACAACACCTACTGGCGTTTCCTGTTCATCAGCGAGAGCCACATACCCAATGGTTCGATCGATACCTACACCACATAAATCAAGGTGCAATCGTGCAAATTCTGTTGCTGTATGCATGATTCGCGCATTCGGGACAGCATCGTGGTAGGAATCCAGGACCACCAACTCACTCGGTGACTTCTCCTACGGATAATCTCTCCAGTATTGCATTGCATCGCTGTATACATGAGCTTGGAAGCAAACGACTTTCATCGTAAACATCTGAATCCTGACAAGACGAATGGACTGAATATGATGAGGTTGTCTTGGTTTGTCAACAAAAGAGAAAATGCTTTTCTTCAAAACGCTTGTGGTTTTTGTGGAATCAGGTAAGCCCGTCAGAAGAAAGCTTATTCAGCCTGGGAGGAAACTTGCATAAATTCAAAGAAAAATCATTGATAAATGTCGTAGTGACTTAGAAGTCTTCTGCAGAAGAATTTGTTAACAGTAAACCGGAACTGGCGGGAAGTGAAAGTTACCTGTGTTAATTTTACTGTTAGTGGTCACTCGATGAAATTTCAACTTGATTCATTGGTCACCGCCAACATTCTCCTGAAAAAAATTTGCAGCTAGAAGGCGTTGAACAAAACCATTGGTAAGCTACGAGCGTGATTGTCTCTTCATTCTATCTAGAGTGCGATAATGTGTGCCCAAATATGGAACTAACTCTTGTCTTATCCCCAGTATATTTCTCCCTAGCTTACAACTTACCATTGGAATCTCTTTTTTTCCAAGAGATGGCGGTTCCACTTTAATACGAGCCCATCGTCCGGCTAACTAACATTTATCGATTGAACTACAAAGTCCTACACGTACACGACTTCTAGTCCTGGTAATTGTGGAGCGACAAATGGTTCGCCCTACGTTATTTACGGTGAGGGCTATGTGCACTTGTCCTCTGGCTTCGTTCACTGTGACAAGCTAATCCGAAACAAATTTCGTCATCCCCGCTTGTGTGCGTTTTGCCGAGACAGGATAACCCACGAGAGGTTGCACACCACTCTAGGGTTGAGGCCAGATCCCGTAAGTAGTCTGCCATCCAAGGCGAGTGATCGCCAGACGTATGGACAGAGGTAGAAGCGCGCGGGCAACCGTTCACTCAATGAAGTCATTGGTTTGGATTTTTCATGCTGCTTCACCGAATTCAACTGATTACACGACTATCACATTACCACTAGATTAATACCAGATAAAGTCACCAGATCCTGTGTTCGGCTCCGGTCCAACCACTACAGAAAGTGTGCTCAAAGTGAACTAAATCACGGCGTTCCATCGATGCACGGTCCATTAGAGAGTCCTTTGACAACATAGTGCCTATCTCACCGGTTTTCCTGGACCAGAGGTTAGTTTTCGCAGGCAAATGAAACGTGCGTTTATTGAAGTGCATCGTGAACGCGTTATTTTGGCTTGCCCATATTCCCTCGCCAGTTACACGGCTTCAAACGAGCTACGTTACAATTTCAATTTAGGAGGGTCTTCTATAATTCAACAACCATATAACTCGAAGTGGGTGAAACAATATCCAAGGTGGTAAGGCCAAACTGTGTAGTTATTTAAAACGACTGATATGCGTTCCTAACGAACCGTCTGTTAGTCAACACAGTTTCGTTGTCAACTGTTGTGTGACTGAGATCAAAACTGGTAAAGTTTTGTTTTAGGCCAATAGGTTAGAGAGATAACTCATGTAGACCAGTGCACGGTGAACCTAGCTTGACCGCTGATAGGGAATAAACGTCAATCGCATAGAGTAAAAATGGCTGTAACACAGGGACATCCAAGCGCACGCAGTGATAAGAAAAACAGGCCCGGAAAAGAGGAATCACGCGCACATAACTGCTTCCGTAATCCGCCAGTAATTCAGCCAGTGATTGAGTATAGTTAACCGAACCTCTCGATACATCTCAGCACATGATACGTTCGCATTTTTAGACGTCTATAGCATTGGTGTTCAGGAAGAGTGTTGGGGGTAGAAGCACATCATATGGGTGTGAGCGAGCTATATGGGGGACCAGTTTGGAACAGGATCACCATTAGGATGTCCCTTCTGGGCAAAGTTTTCCCGGGTAACCTTTTGATTGATGAAGCTGTAAGGTGGTCTCAAAGAAGATCAACTGTCAGACGCTTGCAGGTATTGGAACATTTGAGCATAGACAGACCCGAGTGTATACGACACACCAGTGCATGCTGCCAGAAGCCCGGACTTTAGCAGCATGTAGGTTGCTTGTAATAACTACTGTTAAATCAGCGGGAGAAACGAAATATGCGTCCTAGTAGCCTAGTCTTACGCACGGTCTGGGCTGGATATATATATCTTAAAATGGGCAGAGGGCAGAAGATTATACGTAAATATATATATATATA
>QNGE01000997.1:4286-16272 GCA_008508345.1 Paragonimus westermani
GCAGGTAATGGGGTGCTTTCTACGCTAAACGAGGCAGCAAAATGTGAGTTGAAGAGTTCGCACATCTTCACAGGGTGATCGACAACCGTTTTGTCTTTGAGAGTGATAGTTCTTACAGTAGGGTCCCTCGTGGAATTCCTCCGTCTCATCAGTTGCACTAGTTTTGCACATCTTTGCTCACTACGGAGTGCGAGTTTCTCTTCGTTTATATGACGGAGTTGCGTCTGACGTTCTATGTGTTAAAACATTTTGCTCATTCGCATCACCAGGGAAAAGTCTAGTGTTCATCTGTACCTCGACTTAAGCATTTTCAGTTTGTCGGTCTCTTTCGCAGTAAGGATTTTACCCCGTACCTACGAGCCGACACGTTTTGATTTAATGGGGGCCAAAACGTCGATACAGAACGTTAGATGTCTGATAAATTCTGCGGTCGCTATGCTTGGGTCCGATGTGCGAAAGAAGGTATTCCAATTTAAAGATCTGTAGATGCATCCTATAAGTAGCTCGCGAGAGCCAATAGAGACAATTAACCACAAAGAGTCCTCGAATTTATGAAGTATGGTATCATCAAGTGTTAATGCGGAAAATTGCTCTTTCAGATAAATGATGCATCCACCTCATCGTCCTGTGAGACGATCCCTACGGAAAATGTGATATCCTACGATGCTCATATGACTGTCTGCGGTGTCAGGAGAGCACCACGCCTCAGTTACGAAGATGATATTGGGATTAGATATAAAGACAAATGGTTTGAAAATGTGAATCTTAATAACCAACGATCTTGCGTTCATTAGTAATAAACTTACGAAATTCTTTCTGTCAGATACAGCAGACAAACTACTAAAGAACTTCATGAGAGATGAGGCAGTGGGTTGCGAAATACCAAATGGAAAGACCTGCTGAGCGAAACTATGCACAAACTGAGAAGGAAATGCTGGCTGCGATATCCGTCCCAGAATGTTTCAGTGCTTATACGTTCGGTCGGAAAACAATACTTCACACCGACCACGAACAACTGGTTCCAACAGTGGAGAAACCGTCATCTGCTGCACCGCGAAGGTTATAGAGAATATTAATCAGAATGCAAAAATATGACGTTGAACTGACCCACCAGCCAGGGACTCAGATGCACATAGCTGACACTTTGTCCAGAGCTTTTGAAAAATGTTCCTCTTGCAAAGAGCTTCATTTCGGCACTATTGCGGCTATGGAATACGCGATGACGGAAACCGTATTGATCACCGACCTAAAAGAAGCAACAGCACGTCTGGCTGAAACAATCAGAAACGGGTAGCCACATGATAAGAGAAAGCTGCCCGAGGAATTAGCAGCCTTCTTTAGTGACCACAATCAATTTATCCAGGAAAACGGCTTAATATTTAAGGAAGAAAGGATAACAATTCCATATATATCCCAACAGAAGATGTTGGAGCACGTTCACTTGGCACATACGGGAGTGGATAGCTGTATCCGGAGGTCAAGAGGGCTTTTCTATTGGCCTCAGATGTCGAGTTCCGTAAGGGATTACATACAGAGCTGTAATGCATGTCGGACTATTGACTCAAAGCAAACGAAGGAGACGATGCTGATGCGTCAAATCCCTCAAAGTCCCTGACAAATATTATCGGCTGACATCGTTGTATTCATCAACAAGCAATACTTGGTGATAATAGACCACTTCAGCGATTTCTACGAGTGAGAATGACTGAGTTCTACTACTTCCAGCGCGGTCGTTAACAAACTTCGAGCCCAAGTTGTGCGCTACGGTATGCCTGAGATCTTCTTTTCCGACAACGGACCACAGCTCATTGACGCGGATTTTTGAACGTTTGCTGAAAAGTGGGGGATTCGAGCACCGTACTAGCAGTCCGTACTACAGTCAGTCAAATGGTAGAGCCAAAGCGACGGTCAAAATGGCAAAGCGACTGCTGCAACTGGTCAAATTATCCGGAAGTGATCCACATTTAATGTTACTGGAGAAACAGAATGCTCCTAGCGAAATTATGTCCGACAGCTCGGCTCAAAGAATGTGGGGGAGAGGAACACGTACGCATTCGCCGATAATAGAAGAGCTACTAAAACCCAAATCGCCGAACGTAACTGAAATGCATGATGACTTGAAGAGACGAATGCAAACCCGAAAACAATACCACGACAAAGGAGCCCGCGACCTACCGGTTCTACGGGTAGGCGACAAGGTAGAGTACAGTGCGTTCCAGAAAACCCACGACGATGGATAGAAGCAGTGGTGGTGAAGTACTATGGTTATCGGCCACACAAAATAGATTCCGAAGGGGTACCGAAGAGGAGGAATCGGGTGCATCTGAGAGAACGAGTGACACCGGATGAAGAGCTCCTCCTCAAAGGGAAGGAAGTATTATCACGAACCGGGAGTGGATTATGCTACGAAAAAGGGAAGAATGTAAAGGGATTGGATTGGGCAAAAGCATCAATACAAAGTCAAACATTGATTCGCAAAAGTCTACAGCCCATCAGTGTCGAAAACACGAACAGACTTGCATGTCAGCGTGGGGACCAATCAGCACGGCACGGTGCTCCAGCATCGGAACGATGCCAGTCACTTTTCTAACCCCCTATTATAAGATGTGACGGTCACTTCAGAACCATACATACGCGAGCCATGTCCATTGTGAAAGAACTAGTCAGCTGACTCACGTCGAGGTGATATCCAGAAATTTGGCCTTACGCGAGAGCTTGACAGCTGTAGTCAGAACCACTGAATTGCATGAACAAGTTGATGAGACCGGGCTGTTTATCTCTACCGGTGTTAATCGTAAGACTGCCCATGGCCCTAGTATCATCCTTCAGGATGCTACCATAAATCAGAGCAAGTGGATGGCAAATTGCGGGGGAGAAACTTTAGAGCTGAAAGACCCGCTTAGAGTAGCCCGTTGAAGCTCTCAGTAAAGCGAATGGGAAAGATTAAGGAGGCGGTAATAAAAAGAGTATCAGAGACTCTCGGGTTCAGTTTGTCACTAACGCAGTCGCAAACCCATCTGAAAACCCACTTCATACAACTATTTTTGAACTTGTGGAATCGCTGGCGAAATAACTTTCAGAGCGTCAACACGACTACAAACTCTAGCCAGAAGTGTGTATCGTGGCAGGGTTGGAGGAATGCTGTAAGTCAGTAAGACTGCATACGTTTTGCGATCTTGGTCGTGTGTTACTGCGCAGCTTCCCTACCAGAAAGGATAGCGTTTGGAGACGCCCAATACACCGAATTAGCGTCTACAACAGCATGCTTACTTCGAGGTTTTGCTATGGCACATGCACTTCTGAATCCAGGCCCTCCATACCCACAAAAATCGCAAGGAGAGTTAGGGAGTCCTTTCGTCGACTCCGTCCGAGGTCTAATCATAAATATAAACTTCGTATATCCGAACATCAGGAAGGCTTGTGTTTGGTTACCATCCAGGATCCAAGTCTTCTCGTTAGCTGCAGAATGATGGCAAGCAAGGCTACTAATGCCTATAGGTTCAACAAGCGTACCCAAGCTGCCTCAGCCCGGAAGAAGTATCCCCTGATTATTCTGCCCCAGTTTGCTCACTGACGGAGGCAAATATTTAACCATGTTCAGTTTATCTTCGTAGGGATATATCGTTGCCCGAACGGCACGGCTTATATTCGATCTTTCGCGCCACATGACAACAACTGTCTGCAAGTGGTATATATTTCGTAACTTACCACATAGTTATTGGTGTTATATGGGAGTTAATTTCCGAATGCTAGATGTTTCATGGTTCGTTATAGCTCACGCGGTCAATTTCAAATCTGAATGTTGAATGTATATTCTCACGTCTGCAGCGTGATTTTGCTTTCCACTGTTGATTTCACCCGGACGCTCACAATCCTGTAATTGTTAGGCTGTTCGCCACATCTGCAAGATTCTTCCGATTTTGTCAAACAGCGAAATGCGGTCTAATGGTCTTTTCATCCCTCTGCAAAGATGTTTTCCTACTTCCCCTTTCATTGACATAATATCCCACATTTTTCCTCGAGAAAATCTACGTTGACTCGTAATGGAATTCTCCGACGGTACCTTCTCTTCATCCTCGAAACACCTTTCTCGGTATGACTTTGACCACCAGGCCAGTGATCACCTTGTGGTGTGCAACTTGATGTAACTATTCAACAATGAAAGTGGGTTCCCGACAGCAGATATTTTATCGGTCGGTCCGATTAGGCGAATGCCCAGTGACGAGGAACACCATAACTGTACGTGCACAAGCCAAAGCACTAGCCAAAACGCCATAAGCTTGGTTGAAGAAATACATATCGAAGTTCACTGACCTGATTGAAACATTTCATGAACACTTCCTAGAGGGATTTTCAAAGATCTCAAATGTCGACCAGAAAAACCTGACTTATTCCAGTGGAAGACAGCAGTTGTCGACGTAACTAAGTGATGTTGAGCAAAGCAGCATGAGGAGAACGCAACGGCTCAAACTGCAAATAGAGAATTACTGCAGTAGTGTCCAGTAACCAGTCCGTTTTGGTCGTGTGAGCGTCATGCGAACAGTGGCAGCTTTGTAGAAGGACGACGATACGAGTGCTTCGCCCAATTTCGGTGCATGCAAAGTGAGGGGTCGATAAGAATTAACACTCTCTTTCAGCCACGAAGCGTTACATTCATCGGGCGCAGTAAATCGAACCGGGCGCGAAAACACGAAATTCGGTTTGAATTTCCTCATTGTTGCTGTCTATTCATATTTCTGTCCTACTGGTGCCATGTGCATCAAAAATGCATAAGACTACTGTCATTCGTTATCGAGTAACACAACAATTCGTTATTTATTGAGTTATTTGCACTAAGTAATATCCGATTTTTTCCACGCTCTATCGTATCTGTTTCATTTTTTATGCATCACTGAAAACTAACTGTCCTTTACTGCATATTACTCACCCTTCTCGACAATGACCCGTGCAATATCTAGCAGTGCTGGAACTCCTCAGACATTGTCTGTGGCAGCAATCGTCTGCGGCCAGTATGGGTGCAAAATGTCCGTACAAATCGGCATGCAATGCCACCAGTGTAAGAAGTGGTATCACTTCGAGTGCACTGGTCTTAACGAACACCAGTGAAAACAGCTAGCTTCTTCATCCCTCATTTACACCTTTGAGTTGCAGGTTTGACAAAAGCCAGGGCACCGCTCCCTGCTGACTGGTCTTACACGCACCACGTCAGTTGGAGTGACGAAGAAAACCAGCGACCGTAAATGCGTGGCTCCCCTTAGCTCCGTATCTCCTTCCATTTCTTCCGTGGGGAGTAAGACAGAGGAGTATCGACAGACTCTGTCCAAAGTGAAACTGGAATTACAGTCTCTGAATGAGTATATAGCGCTCGCTTTCCCTGGTGTTGCAAACACCAAGAAAGCACAGGCCCTGTCAACTGCACAAATAGAGGGGGTGACACTAAAAATGAAGGAGAAAGCTTTTGAGGAAAATATAGTTATTTTATGGGGCCGCTTCCCTACAACCTCTTCTCAAACCGAGCTAGCTAAAACGGTCCTAACGACTCCATTCTCCCCGGATGTCACGCACTCCTTACTCGCGAGTAGACTGCGGGCCAAGGCAACCAAAAAGTCATTCGGCATTTTGGTAACCTTGACAGCATTGCTTGGCCCCAAGTCAGTGGTGAGAAAAACGGAAGTTTTGAAGTACGCCAACGCCCATCTGAAAGGCGTATCTTTTGACCGCGCCCGGCAAGAGAGAACGAAACGCGAACAGCGGACTAAGACTAAGCCACGAATCATGGCAGACCAGAAGCTACAATTGGAGACTAAAGTCGTAGTATCTGCCCTGGAATTGTCCCCTCAGACCCCCGTGCCTGTTGTAGAAAGCGGAGGCGCCCTCTGCATGGTCGTTCCAACGACCGACGATCCAGGCACATGCATGAGCATTGAGAGTACCGACACCGCACAAAAATCGTCTCCAGAGTTACCCACCCCAAAACTCACCAAACTGCGCGGCAAAAATCTCTTCCTCTCAAGACTTCGGAATAGAAGAAGACTCCTGGGGCCGCTTCTTGCAACTCATAAAGCATTAATTTGGTACACCCCTATAAATATTTTCACCAGTAGCCCTCTTTCAAACCCAGCACCCCTGAAACGAAGAAGTCAAATTTTCCTTGGGTCAAAACTTACAAACACACTCCTAAGCAGTGGAACTTGACGCGGACGCTGAGGTCGCAAGTTGCGGCGTCAATAACGCTCTTCAAACGCCCTGTAGGGCTGTTGACCTACGCACAGGCGGTGATGTTGCTCCCACAGCTTCGAAGGAGGGCCGTCAGAACAACTCGGAAGAACAGAACGAGTTCAGCCCTACCACCCTCCTTAATTCTAGACCTTCTTTCCCAGGCTCTTTCTGCACCCTTCTTTTTATCTTCGCGCGAAATCCAGCGAGGAAGTAGCGTTCAAATGCATTGTCACGAACTATCTGAGTCTGTTCAATAAATTACCGGAACTCAGATAGTTAACCCATGGCAGCCAACCTCACATGTTCGCCTTCACGGCGACCTGGCTTACAGGTGATATCAGAGGCAGTGAACCGAGTATCCCGGGGTATTCAGTTTACCGGGCTGACTCCGTCAGAGGGAGAATGAGAGGTTCTGCGATTTTTCTTCAGCAGTGTCTCCCGATATCCACGGTTATCGGTGACCTGCAGTCCTCCGATAAATGTGACGCTCTGTGGCTTCGACCAGCATTGTGTGGCCAGGACTCACTCTTGGTGGTGGTGATTTATCGTTCTCCTTCATTCGACGTCTCCGACGACGACGCCCTTCTGGTGAGCCTGGAAAACTTCCTAAGCCCACAACGCTTTAACTATCTGCTTATCATGGGTGCCTTTAATGCACCCGAGATAAACTAAGCCTCAGTTTCTCACCAGGATTGTGAAAGCGGATTCTCGACTTCCTTGTCAAGGCTGTTACGACGAAAGGCGTGAAAAAAGCACGTCACCGCACCGACGCGGCATCGTTTCGGTCATATTACTTCTCTGCTCGACTTAGTCATCACTAATGACAGCCACTTGTTAGACAGAGTGATCATCAAGCTGCCACTTGGACACAGTGATCCTCCTCTGTTAGCCTTTGATCTTATCTGCTACTGGTTACAACAACCGGCGAAAACGTCCACAGTTCGAAACTTTAATCAGGCAGATTCTAACGGCCTAGAACCTTGGGTTCACTTCTTCTTGACTTGGACTCCGTGGACCAGAACAACCGTGCGTTTGAAAACGCAATTCAGAAAGCGGAGGACTTATTTATACCACGCAAACTGCGTAATTTCTCATGTCGATCACCCCTTCCACGCATGATACGTCGTCTTCTCGATAACCGTTCCCATTTATTCGCAAAGCACAGGCTTACAAGAAACTCAGAGAACCTAAGCGCGTTCCACATTGTCCGAAACATGTGTAGGCGGGAAATCTGCGAACACACCAAACTCGTACAACAGATCCTCCCCTGAGCCCGCGGGAACAAAAAATTCTTATTTAAGCAGATGCGACGACTAAGAAGAGACAAACCTCCAGCTCTCTTTCTACGACTGTCCAAGGAGGAGACTTCATCTGACTCTCTAGTTGTGGCCGAGTTATTCAGGAATTACTACCCGGCAGTATACAACGCCTCATCCCCGAGCAGGCATCCTGTCCTACCGCTGCAGAAGTTCAGGCAACCACTCGCGACCGCTGAGTTTTCTGTGCTAGATGTTGAATGCCTTTTACTCAAGGTTAACTCATACAAAGCAAAGGGTCCTGACATGATCCACCCCAGAATACTCAGGGAAGCAGCTGTTAGTCTGTCTGAACCCCTTCATAGGCCGTTTAAGCAAACACTCCAGACTAACATCCTCCCTAGTGCATGGAAGGAGGCGACGGTCACACCCATATTTAAAGTGGGCGACCGGCGCTCTCCGGCTGGTTACCGGCCAATCAGCCTTACTAGCATTCCGTGTAAAATAATAGAGCGCCTACTAAGGCGCGTCATACTCAATTACTTATTATCAAATAATCTTTTCTCTTCTACCCAACATGGCTTCCTTCCTAGTAGGCCATGCATAACAAACCTTCTTATTTTCCTGGATAGCCTGACGGAGGCCAAAGACAACGGCCTCATCTCAGATGCTATATTCTTTGATTTCGCCAAGGCTTTTGGCCGTGTCACACACGGCCCGCTGAAACACAAACTGAAAGCCTATGGTATTCAAGGAGAGTTTCTTCGCTGGGTTGCCTCTTTTCTCGATAATCGAACTTTTAGAGTTAAGACCGGATCAGACATTCCGTCCCCATCTTTCATCACTGCGGGATTTCCCCGAGGGTCATTGCTAGGTCATTTGTTATTCCTCATTCACATCAACGACCTTCCAAACAATATCTCCAGCAACGCCCTGTTATAAACAGACGACCTTAAAATCTGAAATGCCACCGATCTCAGTGCACTACAGATTGATCTTGACTGGATCAAGCGTTAGTCAGACGATTGGAGTGGCCTACTAAATAGTAGTAAATGTGCTCACGTGTCACCCGGTGGGGATTCTGGCGATGCCTTCTTGACGCAGTGCATCTAGCACAGTAGATATCATAAGAAGCGATCTGGAGATAGATCTGGGCATCTGGTTGCCGTATCACCATGAGATGGAGGCAAAAAGATATTTGCCGCTCTCATAATGATTAGGCGCACTTTCTCCCGTATAGATAAGAAAGCGTTTCAAACGCTTCACGGGGTTTATTTAATACCGCTCCTCGAGTGTGCAAATCAGGTTGTGTATACCGGCCTGAAGGAAGGCATATTAGCTGTTGAGCTTGTCCAGCGCGCGGCTACCAAGATCGTCGCGGGCCTGAGTAATGTTACTTACGAGTCTCGACTTGAAATTCTTGACCAGTACCCACTCGAATTTGGAAGACTCAGCTGTGGTTTAATACTCACACACTGCTTCTTTAGAGTAGGTCCTGTAGAACAGTTCTTCACTCTAGGGAATGGCGACAGCCGGCGAGGACATAATAAGAAGCTTTTCAAGCATCGTCCGGGGACCCTTCTTAAGAAGCAGTACTTTTCTCACAGCCATCCTCCTGAAATAGTCAGCAGCGCTTCTTGGGATCGTTTTAAAGCTTTGCTTAATTCTCAGTTATCTGAAACTGCATTGTGCGATTAATTTTACTTTGTTCTTGGTATTCATTGTAATACCTAAGAGCGGTGTTACAACATTTGTTCAGTGATCGACTTTCAGATCAACGGACGCCCGCTGACGCTGAGCAAGGAAAACCGACTGGATCCGGGATCCTTGGGCGACTGCCTAGGATGCGTGTATCAGCCGCTGAATCGCTGAATACATTCGGTTTTGAAATAGGCGCCACTAGTATTTTCAACCAATCAGGAAATTTCTACAGCCGATGACCACCTACCCTCAACACTTTTATTGGATTTCGGAGATTTCAAGTACTGTTGTCTGAGGAGAAAGTATCTCGAATTTTTCTCCTCAGAGTAGGATTTTTCTCTCAGATGTCTGTTCTGTCGCTATATTCATATAATTGACATGTAACGCATTTTGCTGTCGTGTGACGCTGAAATTTATCCGCAGGAAGTGAACGCTGTTGCTGGTATACCACTAATATGTGGGTTTGGAATATTTTGTGAGTTACTGTCGACCGAATATTTAGAAAAGTGTGAAATATGCCTATTGTTCTGTGGAAACTTTTTGTAGTTCATTGCGTGAAAGGTTTTTTTTNATCCGGGATCCTTGGGCGACTGCCTAGGATGCGTGTATCAGCCGCTGAATCGCTGAATACATTCGGTTTTGAAATAGGCGCCACTAGTATTTTCAACCAATCAGGAAATTTCTACAGCCGATGACCACCTACCCTCAACACTTTTATTGGATTTCGGAGATTTCAAGTACTGTTGTCTGAGGAGAAAGTATCTCGAATTTTTCTCCTCAGAGTAGGATTTTTCTCTCAGATGTCTGTTCTGTCGCTATATTCATATAATTGACATGTAACGCATTTTGCTGTCGTGTGACGCTGAAATTTATCCGCAGGAAGTGAACGCTGTTGCTGGTATACCACTAATATGTGGGTTTGGAATATTTTGTGAGTTACTGTCGACCGAATATTTAGAAAAGTGTGAAATATGCCTATTGTTCTGTGGAAACTTTTTGTAGTTCATTGCGTGAAAGGTTTTTTTTATCAAGGACGCCCTAGAATTGCGCTAATTCTAGAGCGAAATGGGTTCACGAGGTAGCTGAAGTTTTGTGATCTGGTAGAAAGGAGGAATTAGCAACGAACGTTAATAAACATGCACCACGTAAGTTGTAAATCATTTTCCTTTAACTTTTGCGTTCGATATCCCCTGAACTATGTGGCTACAGTTGGAGAGTTTGATTGCTTGCGATCATCCCCACGTGTAACTGGAAGCGCCATGGAGGCGCCATGGGTAAGTAGATGAAGCAGCAGCTGATGGCCTCTAAACATAATGCGGGCGTAACTCGGCGTCATCTGCTTAGAGTATATACTGCTCACAGTGATCGGGCGTAAGCCGCGTTGGCATTACGGTAACGAAGAAATCCGCAGGTTTGTGCAGTAACATGAGCACCGAGGGGATGGAATTTCATGGTGTCAGGATAGTATATGGGTTCAACGGGAAGTGAAGCATTGTACTGCATGAAGCACTTCGTGGTGAACCGTTCGACGGTCAGCCCACGTGTATGCTACAGTCACAACGCCACGACCTATGGTTGGGCACTCTGATGTCTACACCACGACGTGAAAACGGAACTCAAGTTTCGGAATAAGTTTATTATATGTAAATGTCATCATTATCTGGAATGCTCCGTCCGATTTCACGAAGCCTCTTTTTTTCGGTCCCGCTTCAGTAGACGTCCTCCTCTCGTTGTGCAAGCCGGTTTAAAGTTTAACATTATGTAACGTGTTGAGTTGGGTATCACATACCGTTGCCAGTGACGTCCGTGAGACCGACTGCCAACACTTTCACCCGGGTTTGCTTGCGTGGGGAACAACGCGAAACTCATCCTCAGGAGTATCATAGATGATTAGTGGAGCTGCACACGGTGTCTGTTTGCGTTTGAACGTCGGAGGTGGTACAGTGTTTAAGGTTGCTGCAACTGAACCTGCATAGTTGATGATATCATAACTTACCTGGCGAGGGGGGTTGTAACTGTCTTGTGCAGGAGGGGCAGTGCGATATGTCAACAGTATTCGTGCACTCCACGTGGAAAAATAGCTGGTCCTTATCGCACCGATGACCGTTCGTATTAACGGGGTTACTCCAACATTCACAGGGCACCCCCGTATGAACATTCTTCTCCCACCTTGACTGGTTTGCATTCCTGGATGGAAGGAGTGGGAGGTCTGTATGTGGTAAAGCCGTCTTAGCTCTCTCAATGGACCGGTGCGTGAAAGCTATGATAGCCTTGAAAACGCGGCTTCTTGTCCTGGGTATTACGTCGTACAGCTTGACTAACCCTTTATGCAACGTTTTGTAAGCCGGTTGGAACGCATCATTGCTGGAGACCGTGACCTCCCGGCGGAACACACTGCTTTTAGGTAGACTGTAATCAACAAGCCATCGTCGATGGAGAGCGGCCTAGAGCAAATGCAGTCATGGTTAACAACAATGTACCGTATGGATAGAAGTGCTTTTTGAATACGGACAACATATGAATACGTGGTTACCACATGGACTTACAGAAATTGCACTTGCACGTGCTGTCACTGAGGTTCAGTGTATAATATGTGCCCTCGTGACCTACTCGAAGCTACTAACTGATATTACATAAAGTACGATTACGTTGAACTCGTCCAAACGTTTGAAGTAAACAGACAAAGGTGATCACTCACTCTCCAGAGTCCTTGCTAGTAGCCATGCGATGAAATAAATATCGGCTTCTGGAGGAATTCGTCTGAATGGTGATTATAAAGTTTATTACATCAACTTACATGTTTCCTCACA
>QNGE01000997.1:44558-62625 GCA_008508345.1 Paragonimus westermani
ACAAGAAGAGACTATCGAAACAGTGTGTACATGATGTGTGAGAACTTTCACCAAGGCGAATGACCACGTACTGTCACCCAATGTATGTGAGTGCATGTCCGTCGTGCAAATGAGTGTACACGTTTGTGGTTTAGTTTTTGACATGACCTATACGGAAGTTTGCGCAATAAACCAACTTGTTGGCCAAGCGTCTTTTGCGGACACAACACGGTTAGGGCAGTAGACAAATTTGGTAATTTAACCAGGTATGTAGGTTATCGTGTCTAATAGCACTATTTAAGACACTTTACAGCTGAAATTATTTTTCCCATTTTTCAGCCATACATGTGTTGTTGGCCGGTCGTGTTCATCATTACCTGTACGCGAAACGGTCCAAGGATGATGGCATTTGGGTTGCAAACATTCATCCTTTTTTAGACGAGGTAATCTGTCGCATTCATTAGTTTTGTTTCTCAACACCCCGACGATAGAACACGCTTTGGACATTTTTCTCTCAATTCGGAACGGTTATTGACGTGGAATTTCATGTGGTGAGTTGATGTGAATCGTGGATTGACAGAATGTCTAGCTTCAAGCCGGCGCACTAATCCGTTTCGAAGATGCGAAGACTTGTGATAAGGTGCTTACCATCCCCATGAAAAATAAGTATCCTATGGATATCGCGAAATTAGAGCTACCAGGTAGATTTGTGCGAAATGTCCATTTTTGACCGTGCACACTATTCAGACCCTCTACGCACGCAAAAGCTCGAGTGGATCAGCGATTACCAGGTTGCTAAAAAAGAATCCGAAGCCGCCCTGGAAGCCTATTTCAAGCATCTTTCTGACAAGCGAACCCAAGTAGATGAAGATGGCTGGATTGTGGTGAACAAAAAACGGCGTTTTCAGTCCCACTGACATGTTGCATCAGACGATTATGTACAGTCACTAGTAGTTGTGAAGCATTGTGAATACCTGATTGTTTTTAATTTGAATATGGGGTTAATGAGCTTGTTTGTTTCAGACAACTGAGTTTTAGTTCGTTTATAATTCAACCTGGGGAACTCGACGCTCCTTCTTTACATTCGGCGAGCCCTAGTGACGCTCAAAATAGAACACTGTATGATGTAACGCGCGTTTCCTCTGTTAAACGTTCTATTCCGGTCTGGATACTCTACTCGAATACTTGCTGTACGGCTTCCCCCGGTCTACTAGCGTGGAGTCAAGAAGAACACGATTGCGTAGAAAACACGCTGTAATGCTGATTACCAGTACGACAAATGAATGAAATGCTTGTAAATATGTATCATGAGTTAGTCGCCAAATATAGCCAATTACACGTTGAACCAATGTCCAGTGTTTTGAGCCACTTCGCTATAAGGTGGCCCAGTATAGCCAGTTCCATAGGTGCTGCACTCTAATTGGTTCATCGGGCTAGCACGATACCCACGCCCAACTTCATGCCTTATCCTGGCTGGTTCAACTGGGAAACTGCACGCCAGTGTTTGGTTGATGCACGATTTCGTCAACCGTCATCGATTAGGTTATTCTGATGAGGTCGTCTCCTAACACTGTAAGCATTTTTTCAAAAGACCGGGTTAAATATTCTGGGGCTCTAAATATTCCATATATCGATTGGAGTTAACAGGACAGTTACTGTGTCTCCTCTCGAGATGATCGGGCAACCTGGTGGTTGCTCACAAGCGAGAGTGGTTTGGCGTTCAGATTTGATAATTCGATCGTGCCTAATGTAAGGTCAATGGCGCGCGCAGTGGTCAACACGGTTGCCTCATGATTGGAATGACCGGAGTTCAAATACCGGTCGTGGCAAGGATATGCGCTACTGATGAGCTCTAATGAGAACGAAACTCGAGTCGAGTGCTTCTTTTCGAAAGATGCTGGCTGCAACGTCGTCTATCTGAATGCGAAGGCTGTGATCAAATGTGTGCGGTGCTCAACTTGAAAGTATATTCTTGATAAAATCACGCAATTTCATCCGACATTTTACAATATTTTTGAAGTTTTAAATTATGTCTATTGCACTAATGAGAATAAAGACCGGTGAACATGCTTTCGACAATTCTTCTTCAGTCCCGTACAGTTACATAGAGTTGACAGAGTTAGATCGAGATATCGATCGGACTTGCAACACGTAAGCCAGGTCGCTGGTTGATGGTGAATGGATTTGTCCATCACGTCACGTTCGTCTGTTTGTTTGATTGTGCAGATTGGGCATCGAACCGGTGGATTTGTGACAATCGAGCAACCGAAATTCACCACTCATCTGGCAGAGGCGAAAGAGTCGATCAGTCTCACCGACTGCGCTGATCGCAGCGAATACCCGAAGCCCTGTTTGGTGGGCCCTATGCAGAAACCGTGCCGACATCAGAATCATAGTATTACAGCGTCAAAGTGTGAATCAACTTGATTGTCGTCACAGAGGAATTTTCGAATTTGAGCGTAATGTCGAGCGGCTAAAGTCAGCTGTGGAAAGTCTCGCTAGTCAGCGATAGGAATTTTCATTGTTTTCGTGATGTACTTGGCTGCCGGATGGACTCGCTCTCGCACACTGTTCTTTCTGATCACAAGTAGAGTTGTAGAATCAGTCAGAAAGGAACGTGCGCAACTTGATCATATCACAGTCGAAACGCTCACCCGGTCCTAAGTTTTCCTGCATTTGACGTAATAAAGAAAGTCTGGAAATTGCTGTGTACTTTGGGAATTTTGTTGGCCAGACGCCTGACAACCTCATTCGATAGGGTTATTTAAACATTTGCTTGTAAACTGTTGCCGCTATGCTGTAAGTGTACATTGAGACTGAGGAAGCCTTTGATTAAAGAGCACATGAATTCATTGGAGAAGCTTCAACAGAATTCAGGTATTCTCCTCAGCATACCAGGTAAAAGCGCTGACATTGTCAGAATGAAAAAAAAAGTTACGTTGACAATAATTTTCTCGCAGACTAAAGCAAGTTTTATAGTATCCAACAAGAACTGATTATGCTGACAGTGGGGTCGTTGTATTGAGTCATTAATTGATCAAACGTCCATAACCGCTGTGAATTATGAGCAACTGCGACTGCAGGGTTCTACTGTACACCGTCCGTGTGGACCACCAAAAATCCATAGGCCTGTTTTGCCAGTTCGTCCAATACTGGGTGTGATGGATTCACCTCACCGCTCAGTGGTGGAGTGGCTAGCGAAACTTCTTGAACTTGTTCGAAGAGCGATTGCCTCGTTCAGCCTACGTGTTACGTTCAAGTTCGTCGCGGAAGTCGTCCTCGTTGGACATAGTGTCGTCATTCAGTAACGCACCGTCGCTAGAAACAGCTAAGTTTGCCTGCGATTACTTTTCTGAGACCGGACTTCATACTGAGATGTCATTATCGAGATCAAAGGAGCACCTGCTCCGATACACTTTCGACGTACGACCGCTGTTCAACGGTATGCCGTGTTACCAGGCTGGTGGTGTGGTAATGGGATCCTTGCTTAGATCTCTGTTTATCGATATATTCACGGGAAGCTTGGACGCACCATGCTCCAACCTACCATCGGCCATTTTAGTTAGTATCGTCGATATTTGGACAGTGTATTTCTCACCATGAGCTTTGATACTAATCAGTACACGACACTTAACACGCTCAATCGGACCTGCCGGTCAATCAAATTTACACTTGAAGAAGTGACCGAAAGTCAACTATCCTTCCTAAGTGTTAACTTATATTAATGAGTGGACAGTACTATTCAACACGCGATTCACCGAAAGAATATCCGAATAGGTAAGTACATAAACTCTCATAGTTTTGTACCCCAAAAACGAAAGTGAAGCCTAGTCCGTTGCCTGATTGGTAGAACCTATATAATTTACTCAACGGATATGACAGGTGGTGAGCACGAGTTTGCAGGAAACATACTCTGTAATAACGGCTACTCGGAACGGTTTGTCACTGGAAACATCATCAGAATCCCACCTAAACTCGAAATGCAGGACGTAGGGAAAAAGCCCTTGTTCAACCTTGTGCTGTTGGAAGGTCACAATGCCGCGAAATGCTTGACAAGTAGAACCACCTGGGCAATCAACAGGACTTGTGCCACAGCCAAAATCCCCATAGAATATGTAGTATCCCCGGTTCTCTGGTTTTTGTAACAAAGATAGACTGTCAGCCCGGGCCCCATCCACGTATATCTCTTCACTTGTTCTTGTAGAGCAAGTCATTGGTCGAACAATATGGCGGCGACCTTCGAGACAAATCTGAGACCATCGCCCACGTCGGTTGGGGCACGGTGAAACACGATCGGTCAACAGTGCTGCATCGCTCATGCGGTTGAAAGTGAGCACCAGGTGAAGTCTTCCAAGTGGTCTATTGCGTGCCAGGTAACTAATTAAGGGTCGACCGAATGGGAGTGCTGTGCTGCCTTGGCTATCAGAATCAGGCTGCCGGACACGATGTTACATCATGAGAAGCGGTTTGTTCAGGCGTTGCATATGCCACAGCCATAAATCCCTTGGACTGATGACCGATCAGCACGGTCAAACCGATGGAGAAGCGCGACGTAACAGATCAATCAATGATTCGGTTTCTCTGCAATAAGTCCACCCGATAAGTCGATCTGACCTCGCCAACTCTATGTGACTGTACTGATGTGAAAGTGACAGAAAACTCATGTTCGCCTTTTTGTCCGCTTTTGACGTTATTGACAATTATAAAGGCGTTTACTGCCTCCACTGCCGTTTTTTGCTCATGGCGCGGAAGAGAACTGGTTCTCCCTTGATGGCATGTTCTGTAATGTATGCGTACTACTCGTTCTGTTTTATTACTCGAGGAGTTGGTTCGCTCATAACAAAGTTGATAAGTATGTTTTTGACCACAGACAAGGTGGATTTGCGTAAGTTTGTTAGCGTCTTCTTAGTCACCGGTCTTGACCATTTAGCGGTTTTATCAACTAGACCGTCAGTGGATGCAATGGAATTTATTAAAAGTGCTTTAGGCTCCAATCTCGTTGATTGCAGGCTTTACGGCTGTCTGGGAGGTAATGTATGACAACCAACAATCGTTACAGCACCATGGTCATTCTCCTATAAATTGTCAGCGTATCTTTCAGCTTTCGCTTAATATCAAGTTATACTTTTTAACTGCCATCTGGAACCACTGGCATCCATCTAACAACGACGCAGTTGCCGAGTCGAACCCTGGCCAGGCAATCTGACAGTACTCAGCCCACGTATGAACTTGTACATCACATGACGGCAAGCGCCTCGCGGTGTAAAAGCCTGGTACATGAGTCTGCATGTCACCCTGTCTTATTATGCCTGATTTGGATCGTTCGGACTACTAATATCGGTCGGTGCTCTCATCACGTTGATTCTCCGGGACCGATTACGTTTGTTTTGTTAATCATTAACTTGGTACGTTGCGTGTCACTCCCGTTGAATCAAACGCTTCGTCTGCTGGTAGAATTTTCTGTTCCACTCCCGTAAACTTCGTTATTTCACCTTATCTGTTGACCGGAGGTCCCGTGTCTTTGAAGCGAAATTTTCAACCGCTGTTTTATTTACTTCATTTTAAGCTAACCCAGTCCATTTAACTGCACGGTACATGGTTGGATTACAGTATATCGCGTGGTGATTGATCGGTGCTTCAGTTTGGGCTATTCCTTTGTCACTTACCGTTCACTTATGGTCGGTAGTTACTCAGGTTGTCGGACGTCCTCCAGTCTATCTCTCTAGGTAGGTCGTCCTTGTCTCTCAACCAGTATGTGGATATAGGTCAGTGTACTTCCCGCCAGAGGTACGTTAGGGCTTTTAGATTTACACCTAAAGCATAATAAGTGTCGCGAAGTCAAACGGCATACTTAGCAAACACATCGGCCATTAAGACACTGATATCCCCGCGAACCTCTCATCACGCAAGTCCGGCTTGTTAGTGTGCATATCTAACGAAACTGACAGGGCGCATCTGGTTGCGTGGCAGTTTTCATGTGTTTAGTGCAGATCCAGTTAAGGTTGGTGGTCCTGTGTCTTTCATTGATTCTCTTTGATCAGCCGGAAATTTTTGTTTGGGTTTAATCATGGATTTGCGTTCATTCTATCAGTTGTGTAATGGGCTGTTCTTCCTATGATGTCATGGCAATTGAGCTTTAGCATGAACCACTGATATACTGCTGCCAGTAATGACAATTCAATGATTTATCCATGTTCTAAGGCAGAACCTGTTATAATAGCCACCTTATGCTTACGCAACTGGACCGGCACTTAAGCAAAAACTCAAAGAAAAAGAGCTATTTT
Source organism: Paragonimus westermani (assembly GCA_008508345.1). NCBI lineage: Eukaryota > Metazoa > Platyhelminthes > Trematoda > Plagiorchiida > Troglotrematidae > Paragonimus > Paragonimus westermani. Next base: position 50,822 of record QNGE01000997.1, read on the forward strand.
CGTTGGTTCGGGGGCAGTAAACAGTGGGTGAGTGGGTATTAGGCGGTGCGGAACGCGTGCTCCATGTCTTCTATTATGTACGTCCTTACCAGTGAGGGTGTTAGCTTTCTAAGGCAACCAAAGAAATGGACTAGTTATTTTTGTCTCGCCTCAGCCAACTTTTTGTTGTTGAGTTTCTCCACAGACTGGCGGTTTCCCTTTGTTCACAACGTGTTTACCTCCCTAGCTAAACTTTCTCTCCGGCAGGTTTATCTAACACCAAACGGCCACTTCACATTATGCAGAACCATAGTTGTGCGCTGCATACCGATTTTGTTAGACTTTTGGGAGACGTTTGCTTTTGCTAAAATCAATACCGGTGCTAAGCTGACCCACTGTGGTGTACATCTTTATCGTCCTCATGTTAGTATCCGTGGCCGGTAGACCAATTAACACAGCATCAACGAGTTTGTGATTGGCTAGCATCAGTATGCTTTTTACTCTCCTTTCCAACGAGCATCCATAGAAGACGTCAAGTGTTCGTAGTAGAGTGTCTTTAATACCATTCACTAATTTCATCTTATTCCTATCATATTCGTATACTCATGTACATGACCAGTTAGGTTTCCAGAAGCTGATCGTTCAACCAATTCATCGGACTTAGACTACTAGCACCTGTTTGCTGGGGATCTTGGCGATATAAATCAAGGTCGATATGAGTGGGTTAAATTGCTAGAAACATCCCAAATCGAAGGACGATCGCAGAAGAAAGCGCTGATATGTCTGATACTCCTGTTCTGTGCTGCGTAGAATATGTTACTCAAGTTGTGTGGAGAATGTTCTACAAATGTATTCTAATTGCGATATGTATGGTGTATTTTTGATGGTTGGGAACAGTGGTGATGCTGTTTGTAGCTCGGGTTGATGGTTTTGGTATCCAAATGTTCGCCGAGCTTGGCATTTAGGTTGCAAACGTTTCATCACCAAGCGAGGTGACACCATCAGTGCGAGTGTTTCGGCGTATAATTTTGAATGTGGTTCGCCCATATCCGGATTTGTCACAGAGGCGGTCATACAGAGATTAGAGAATATTGCGCTACCAACGATCAAACCGAAACTCTGGGTACGATATGTTGACGATACATTCGTAATCCTTAAACGCTCAATGATTGAAGACACATACAAAATGCAAAACAACATTTTCAACCATATTAAATTTACGATGGAGATGGAAACCAACAACCAACTACCGTTCCTAGATATACTAATAAACCGCAAAGCTGATGGAACACTGGAGACCTCAGTTTATCGGAAAGAAACACACACGGACCAACTCCTTAGTATTCACAGCAACCACCCAGTCTGCCATAAAAGGAGCTGCATTCGAACTCTGTTCAAACGGGCTGAAACACACTGCAGCATAGCAGAACTCCGGAGAAAGGAAGAAAACTACCTATACCAAGTATTTCTTCGCAACGGATACCCGCGAAACTTCATCAGACGGAGTCTATTACAAAAAAACAGAAGGCTCAACTCTAATGACCCACCAACAAAACGAATTGCACTACCATACATCAAAACCGTATCAGAAATGACCGCAAGACTACTGAGAACACACGGCATCACCCTAGCGCACAAGCCAACAGCAACATTACGAAGGATACTATCAAAACCAAAAGAACAATCCAAACCCGCCGACAGAAGTAACGTCATTTACAAAATCCAATGCAATGACTGTAGACAACACTACGTCGGCCAAACCGGACGGAAATTATCAACACGATTACATGAACACGAACTGGCCATCAAGAGGAACGACCAGTTTTCCCTGATCTCCGCCCACGAGGACGAAACTGGACACGCCTTCAACTTGAACACCGCAGAAATCCTTACTCAAGCAAATACCAAACATGCTTCTCGAAGCTTGGTACTCATCAACCGGTTCAATAAACAAACACATCGAACTAGACAAAATTTATAAACCAATGCGAATCAAGGATTTGGATTTGAGGAGACGTAAACGTCATCAAGCCCAAATACCGGTAAGCCCAAACGACAGAAAGCAGCCAATCAGACTCCAGCCCAAGGACTCCAGGGAACAACCAATCGGGCATCAGGTCAAAGCTAAATTGCGACAAAATTAACCAATGGTGGACCAGGCCAAACACGACAGAAAGCGACCAACCAGAATTCAGACCAGTAGGTGAACCCACTCTGCTATATAAGAGCAGGCATCGATCCAACTTCATGAAACGCCACATTCAAAATTATACGCCGAAACACTCACGCACTGATGGTGTCACCTCGCTTGGTGATGAAACGTTTGCAACTTAAATGCCAAGCTCGGCGAACGTATCAATACCAGTGTACGGTATACTTTGTTTAATAGAGCCCATTGGATTTGCTTTGAAGAATGTTGAGAATAAGTCTAAGCTGGCTCGACGCGTGCAATGAGGCGTTTCGCCTTCAGGCCATTGGATAATCAACTCGATTAGAATGCAAAAAGGGTCTCGTATCTTTATGAGACTAGTCGCTAGTGTGAAGGTCTAGAGAAAGAGTGCTTGAACTTCCTTCCGCCTATTACGAATATACCATGAACGAGGTTGTCTAAGGCTTGGTTTATTTGACTCGATGTTCTCCAACCAATCGGCCAATGGAGTTATGACGCCAAACCAAATTAGGGAAGTCGATTCTGCTACCTTTTTTGGAGATCATGGTTTCCGTCGTCATGAAAACGTGTTTGTTATAAAGGAATTTTTGCTGAAGGCATGGGAGGTGGACATTACAGATGGCGTTTGAAGTACACCGTTCCCTGTGCCCACTGACCGAGGACTTTTGTGGTTTAGTGAGGTGAATATGTAGGGCAGCGCGTTTGACATTTCCACACCGATAACTGTCTGCTTGACCTTTATCTCTGAAGTCTGAGTGCCACCCAATTGATGGGATTTCAACGGAGTTAGTCAGGTCAAAAAAATCACTTGTAATGTGGATGCCAGTGAACCAAGTGTACGTTATTGCTGTGGGAAGCCACTATGCAGAAATTGTTCACATCTAAATCTTGACAGTTTGCAGGCAGTTGAGTGTCAACATGACTACCAGTTTCGGATGGATATTTCCTACTTTTTAAAGTGTAATTTCATCTAGTGGGTTCACACCCGCGTGAGAGCGTTAATAAACGGTAGGTTACCTTGTGGTGCGATTGCCCTATCAAATGAAAAACGTGCTGTGACATTTTCCCACTCGATCGGTGCATACGGAGCCACTGAGAGAAACGTTTGGCATGTAGGTGTTAATCTGCATGGCCAGTTGTTTTCATATTTCTGTTCGTCTGTCCATCATTGCTTTCTGATGAAGCCTTTAGAGAGACACCCTAATGTCAAGTCCTTATCCCTGCATTCTTTGCCATAGTGAATAGTTCCGGGATTATGTTTACCAGAACAGAACGAATAGCTTAACTGACTGGAGACTTTGAGAACCGTACTTAGGAATCGATCTGAACGAGAGCCTTCTGTTGAACTGGTTGTCAGTTTGGAGAGGTAGGTGCACTCTGTGATTGACCTCTAGTGTGGACTAACACGGTGTGAATATAACTAGGAATGGGTGTTGTTTTATCAGTCCACTCAGACTACCTTTGTGAGAAATTACGGGCTAAGGCACACACTGCTGGTAAACTCTTATAGGAATCAGGGAAAGTGTCTCTAATTATGAAAGTTGCCGTGAATTGTGAATAGCGATCAACTGGTATGAACTGAACTGTAGGAACAAGCCAGTGGTTGGTCACACAAGTGACTTGTAAGCAACAGAGAAGCAAAGTCAGTGCATCGTATATTACATCCTATGCAAATTGGCAAGCAACAAGCAATGTCTATCTCGGATCGACCTTCAGACAACTTTGTAACCACATCATGGTGTAATATTTCAAATCCCAGACACCCGCACTGCACGACCGACGCAGTGTCCATGCAAGAGACTTACGTTCTTCTTGCTTCCTACTGAATTTTTATTTCAATGTTGAGCTGAGGATGGCAAACTTTTTACTGTGTCTGTCTAATGGGATTTCAGGTATCCGTCCTCGACGCTGACTGAAGTTAGGTCAAAACAATTTCGGAGCTACAGCATATCATCTCTAGCCTAGTCTGGCAGTGCTTTCTGGCCGTTCTATGGCTAAATCTGAGCCTTTAAGGTGTTGTATTGCTTCTGTGTTCTGAGGTATTATCGCCGGTATTCTGCTCACTCATATGGCAGTTTGTCTTCGGATATGGTCGCTTGAGTTGTCTCGTGCTTGCATGAAAAGCAGACGGTTCTTGTATAGCAATATATATATATATATATATATATATATAAAGTACTTCAGTTTTTCTGATCTAGTTGCCCAGATTAGAGACTGAGACTGAGTAATTCTTACACGGTGCCGTATAATTTGGAAATTTGACCGTCACTTGTGCCAATGCAGTTCTTCCCTGGGAAGAAACACCCGTCTAAGAAATGATTTTTCAAGATATGAGATTATTTTACGTGTCACCTTCGTGGAAGTGAACCTTCCAGGACCATATATAGACCGCTTTTGGGAATTTGTGTGTCTAACTTACAGGGAAGGAAATAGGACGGCAGTATGGCCTTACCAAAGGTACATGCTAACTCATTGGTTGTGGAGCGGACCACCACAATTCACGAAACTTTGTTGACAGATATCACATCTTTCTGTCCTACTAAATTTTGGCCTGTAGCCTACGCACGTGTTCAGCCTGTGGCCGTTACAGATGATCTGGAAAGCGGAGTTTGTTCACGAAGTTTGCTTCCTGGATCAAGCGATCAGTTCTGATTTGGGTTTGCATGAGGTCGCTTGTTTACCGGTCCAAACCAGATTTACAAACCGGAAAATGTGAACTCGTGCCTCGATTGCAATCTAAACTGAAGACCTTTCAATCAGTAAACCATTGGACGCAAACCACGTTTCATCAGATTATTTGTAGTTCATTGAAATGGTGAACTGACTGGAAATCATTTCTTGAAACTCACCATTCTAACCCTTGGTGTATTTGCTAACCGTGTCTGGAGCCCAGACAAACGGGGTGGAACATTAACAAACTTGTGGTTCGTTTACTAGGATTCGCAATGTTGGGAACAGTCAGAGTTCATGACCACGTCTGAAGGTGGATGAGTACTACCACTGATGAGTTCTAACGAGACCGAAACCTGACAGCGCTTTCAACAGAAGTGGGATGTCGTGTGTAACTCGCAGCAATCAGCTTTCAACCACGCATTACTGGTCAGTCCACACGCAATTTACAAAATGTTTTTATTCCAGACTACTTACAAGTAGTTTGTTATAAAATAATAAAACTGTTCACCACCTGATAATCACGTTATAACTGACTGTTGTTTTACACGATTTCGTGTCACGGTAAAGTGTGGGTAGAAGTGAATACGACTACTTTTAATTGAGTGTGTTATGTACTGAGTTAAACTATCAACTAATACCCTACCAATCATCATCATTTTTGTCGAAACACGTTTACGCATAAACGATCTAATAGCATCTGCATATGGCGGTATTTTTCCTGCCATTGGCATGCCGTAAGTTTAAACTACAAGAGGATTATACCCCACCCAGTGCACTTGGAAACAACACTTGCTCTACCTTGTTTACGACGTAATATTACGGTGCATAAGCTAGATCTTAGGGCCGTTTTATTTCCGTATATGTCTGACCACGCAGTTATCGGCTGGATTAAGCAGTGTTTCTGAATCGTTTTCTTTTCGAAATCATAGGGTATTCTGAAGCCTGTGCACACGAGGTTATGTTTGAGCGTTAAATATAATTATTCGGTGTCACTTACAGGGGCTACTGGCGTTGTGGTTAACACGCTAGTGTCACAAGATGGAGGGCCGGAGTTTAAATTCCCATCCGGAATACCATGTGCATTACTGATGAGTTTTGGTAAGAGCAAATCTCCAGTCTAATGCTTCCTTTAGAAGTGGGATAGCCGAACGGCTCATCCAAGTGCGACGGCTATGATCACTTATGAGCGATGTTCAGTTTAAAGCCATCTGAATCTCCGAGCTTCTATTAATAATATCAAAATCGTTTTGTTACGTGTATGTTTGAACAACGTTCCTTACGCTCTCGTCAATGAAATACACTGAATGAGTGCCTACAGAAAAAAAATAATTTCTCAGTCAGCATTCAACTATCTGTTCTAGATACGTATGATACTCGGAATTAGAGATTTCGAATAGCCCTACGAATCGTACTTGAATTGAAACCTCCCAGGCAAGTAATGAGAAGACCTGGTACTGGTAGCAGTAAGCAGTTGTTATTCATGAATTGAGACGCCGAATTTATGGATGTGCAACAATATTGAAGATATATGACAGCCTGTCATTGGCTGATCTTATTAGCACATGCAAAATCATAGTGTATGTTAATTGGTGGAATACGGAACATGAATTGGCGAATAACGAAAGGCACAACACTGAGACCGTCCGTCCAATCCTGATGTATCTTTAACGCGATATTTGGATTGGCGGTTCATCATCTCTTCTGTGTGAATCGAGATTTCCACCACAAAACGTCTGCAACATGTTCAGGTATTAGAGGTATTCGGTGCGCTAGGAAACAGAACATGCCGCTGAACGGTCATATTCCGGAACGTTAGCCTACAGCGTGGTGATGACTTTTGTTTGCACTTCAACTCGATCGAGCAGGTTTACTTGGAATCATTTCGCCGTCTGTTGCCACTCATCCCTTGGGCCGCTCCTCCGCAATCTCAGTGGTGGTAAACCTCGACCGTAAACCAAAACTTCTCGGTATCGGAATAATCGCGTTTTCAACTTGTACTTCAATCTCATTATTAGTATTGAGTCGGGTTGATGGGCTATTTTAAGTGATATTCTGTTGCTGAAAAATGGAATCACAGCTGGATTCGAGCCAACGACGGGCACAGCGAACCCCATGCTGCATGTTCTCCCAGCGGTGAGAGACTTGGGCACACAGAGGTTTCACAAATCATCCACTCACACACAGTTACTCATCAGTCCAACCTTGTCAGATGGGACCCACTGACGCTACTGTTAAGCACTGGATCTATGGAACCAGTGCGTGTTCTCAATCTTTTTAGTAAGTTGGTTGACAAACAATTGCAGCTAGTTGAACACATCGAGTACCTGTCCAAAGTTTCGGTTGTTGGTTAAAATTCAGCGGAAATCCCAACTTTGCATAACTAGTTCCTCTCTAATTTGCTTCTTGGTTTCATTCATTCGGAAGGGGCACTTGGAGATAGGCGCAGGTTTGGGGGCAGTCATACCTGACGGTTATATTCCCTAATTTACTCTCAGGGAATTACTAGAAATGCTCATTAGAGAACAATTGAGTGTTTGAGACATCTACAAATGGTTTTGAAAGCGTCGGATGTTTAACCGTTGATTTTCAAAGTAACAAAGATGAAGGTGGTTGTTTTGAGTTCATAGTTAGTCTGTACTTTATGCACAAGCGGAGGTTTGTGTCTGTGGGACAGTTGGCCGCGTTGAGTACGCTGCACTATTTTCTGGGTAGAAGTTCAATGAATTCTAAAAATGGAACCGTCCTAGGTTTGGCGTTAGCCGCTGATATAATGGCTTGGATTCGTCTTAAATAGTGGAATGTTGCATATTGTGTTGACTTTATTTGTTCACTTCTAAGCGATGCTTACAGGGCTGAAAATTCAGGGATTTGGATCATAAGGTTGTATAGTGCTTCCGGTAACTTCACTAGATCACCCTCTTAGGATCGCGTATCCTTTGCCTCTACGCAAAAAGCCGTCCTATCCGATCACTGACTGGTGAACAGTTAATCGATTTGCCAGTCGATCAATTACCCACGAATCCACATATTTGAAAGAATAAGCTGGTATGCTTTCGAGTAGTTGCTGCTCTATTTACTTCCACGTGCATTCGTGTTTGAAATCTTTCAAAAAGTTGATAGAAGACTTCAAGTTAACTTCTTTGCAGCCGTGTATCAACCAATCCATTTAAAGTGTTATACATTCTCTTGATCTTGTTTGTATGCGGTAAGTCGAATCCTCAACAACTGACGTTCGGTATAGTTTAGTTTCGGAGTGAGTGACTGAGTAGCTGGATTGTCGGTTCTTAGTTTGAACGTTGGCGTACCGTCGTGGAACTCCTAACGTAGTGCCAAGCATTTCTTTTAGTTGAGCAGATGGGAGAAATACGTGATTGCATGCATGGGAGATAAGCCACGTTAAGCCTCAGGAAGACGGAAAATGATAGTAACTTGAACTTCAACGTCATGCCTGTGGCGTTCGTCTTTAATTTTTCTTATCCGCTCCGTTATGTCATTGACGTAATTTTTTAATCAGACCATTAAAAAATTGGGATATGTATAAAACGATAAATGGCTGTGTTCGGTAACAGTTGGGAAAGGGTGGGCACAAGTTTACATGATTTTTTGTTGCGCCAAAATACTGCACCTCTTACTACTCTCCATAGTTTAATGCCCAGCTAGTGAATAAGAGGTTTACTTCCTGTAAACACTGTTCTGTGCTGTCTGAACAACTGCATGCCGTCGTCGTGTAGCGCCCGGTTCATTACACTTGTGGTAGAATTTTGGTGTTTCGACAACTCACATGTTCAAACAAGTGAACCGGTAGTGCTGAATTATGACGTTGGTTATTTTGCAATCGACTGTCTGATAAATAGAAGACGGGACTGTAAAGTCTTCAACGGTCAAGAGGAGTTAGTATTAAATTCTGTTAGCTGGATGACTGTTTCCCCGTCAGGTTTGTGTCAGTCACAACAACAGAAGTGGTCCAGCAGTCCAACAAGTCTTGGACGAATAAAATTGGTAAGGTTATGTCGCTGTTTAAAAAAATTTGTGCTTCAGTTTAGGTTCATGCCGCGTAACACACATGCGAATCTTTACCCTAAGCTGCTCTCCGAGTCATTCCTGTCTATTTTGTCCTAACCGAACCTCTTTAAATCAACGAGCAACAGGTACCAGAAGTTACTTATGTCTCGCTCATAGTTGATCCTTTTGGGTCAGCCTAATCCGTTCACATTCATTTAACACACAGGTCATTTCAAAAAAGTAAACGGTTTTATTTAGTTTTCTCATGCCCACTTTTGACTGAGGTATGGACTTTAGTCAGAACATCGCTGAAAAGTCAGGCCCAGTCTAAACTCATATATGAATTTTTTCGGAACCGTTGTGAGCACACGTTTATTTAAAAAGGGTACTGGTTATTTCCTCAGGAACTATCGAAAATAGTGAAAATTAGACTGAATATTTCCTGTAACCGGCTTCATAACCCTAACAATATGGTTTAACTCATGAGATTCTTTAGTTATAAATGTTAGTACTACTTTGGCCCAAAAAAATTTCGTAGCTTGAAATTACAGATGTTCAATCAAATGGAACACAATAATAGACATGCACCATACTTCACAACTCATATAGACGAAGGCTCAGGCAATAAAACATACCCCACAACCATCTGACGAAAAAGTTGAACAACCGGGTTAACAAAAACGACATTTAGGGTCTTTTTCCACTTGACACAAGAAAATGAAACGTAAGTAAAGTGAGCGTAGTAAAACACATGTTATGATCAAAACCTTTCCTGTTATACCTCTAAAATTATTGCTTCCTGGATGTAACCAATAAAATGAGATGACGAAATGTTTTACGAACCAAAGAGAAAAGCTATGCACCGCAACAGCTGAAAAGCTGTCGCCGTTTCTAAAATTTATCACCTGATAGTTCACTCATGCTGAGATTCCGGAATTATTTAAATTATCAGTACTCCGGGTTGCTAAACTTGAGAGCACCAGTGCATAGCCATTTATTTACTGAATAAGATAACCCCTTCAAGGTCACTGATGTCTTATAGATTATGCGGAAATTCACTTTTTGGTATTGCATTCTACAAGACACTGGGAAGGAATAAACGGTATCTGCTCATATACCAGTATGAAGAAGCGAACTTCTCGAACTAGTAAGTGTTAAATCAACCCACTGTGACTAGACCTAGTGTGACCTCATAGCCTACATTGTGCAGAATTGTAAACTGTACTATATGTTCCAGGTTGTCCGTCATTGGAGGAATTAAGTCAACTTCTAGGAACAAAAACCAATTGACGCGTGTTACCGCTAAAAATAATGACAATTCTTTCACTGGATGCACGATGGCATATTGCCAAAATTTTCACAAGGATTTGTGCGAAGCAGAACATCTGTTTCCAGCTTTAGGAAAGTGCTAGTACCTGGGTACGTAACATTAAGCGCAATGCTTTAAAAATGCCAAGGAGTACGCTGATCTTTTCATGTCATTTCGAAGGCGCATTTACTTTGTCGACGAACACGTCTATATAGATGCCATCAAAACATTAGCTACGGTAGAATCAATAAATTGCTTGACAAACTATGTCGCGGGAGTCCATCTCCTTGGTGGATTCCATAAGAGAGTGGGCATTTGAATCCGCCTATACATAGCAAGTTTTTTAATCGGAGAATTTTTGCTATGCCATTCTGTAGATTATACTACCAATAACTTTTTGGCGGATATGGCATTTATAAAGACGAATTCCTGTGTAGAACAGATGCGCTTTGAAAGCAACATTGAAGAATTACTAAGCTCCGTTTTTTTTTTCAAACTTTGTCGTTAACGGTACCTATCCACTTATAGCTTAATTACCACTGACGTTTTTCTAAAACTTACTACAATTAGTTGTGCCAGAGATTCCCTGATACATCTTGTTGTTATCGTAGGCAAAATTTGCACATACTTATTTGCAAGAATGGCTGAGATACACGGACTGATGTGTAGTGATTTCACTTATTAACTCAGCTTCCTATTGATTACGTCAATATTCCCAAGCCTGCTTCTGATTGTTACATTCTCACAATCTTTCCAAGCCATTTCATGTGGAAACTGGTTTATCCAACATGAAAAAGTTCGCTATGTTTACATCTGCGAACCTTATTTATAATTTGTTCTCTGGCCGATTACTTCAATACGACACGCATCTTCCCACTGTTATGTAATTTTGTCTGCAAATCCTGGAAAACCACCAAATTATTTCACAAATAATTCAAATCCCTCGAAAGTGAACTGAACAGAAAAGATGTTAATATAAAGAATGACACATGAACACACTGGTATGAAGACCGAGGTCGGACTCACGAGTTCGAAACTCTTTTGCTCTGTCAGTAGGCTCTGGTCAGGAAGCGAAAAGTAATGACAACATTCGGAACAAAGCAACTGAACGTTTCGCCAAATGCTAAACCTGATGACGCATAAAATGTGTTAGCTGAAAACAGTTATATAGTCTTCCGTATGGAAACATACTGATGGTTCCGGAATGCTTAACTACTGACTGTTTTCCACAAACTCATCTAGCGTGTTTCGTCATTCTGTCCTCCATCTCATTTCCCCCTGTATACATAAATTGTTCTTTTGTTTCTAGCGTTTTTTTCCAAGTGTGTTGATGTTTTAGTAACCGGAGCTTTACACTTGACCGTTTCTCGTTCCCTCACACCTAATAGTTACACTTATCAGTATTGTTCGTTTTGTTTTTTAAGGACAGGTCTTGTCGCAAGAGATACTCCAATTTTATTCTGTTTTTCACTGATCATCATCATCATCATAGACAGCAATACATCAGTGGTTAACACTAATGCTTAACTGCCACACAACCATGAAGAAAAAGCAAACCCTATATAGAAAGAGAGAAGGAAAAAGAAGAGGACGGGAACGGACCTAACTACTGAAAATGACTACGTCCATATTCAAACATTCAACATCAAGGTGCCTACACCTTGCAAACAA